>JBBPBX010009626.1:0-50003 GCA_038048925.1 Garcialebias charrua | reverse complement strand
AAAAGACCGATATTTGGTCTAAAAACGTGTTTACACTAATCCTATGGGTTGAACTGTGGTACTGCAGCCTAATTTTCTTATTGGTCAACGACTCTCACTGTGACGTGTCTTCTCACTCTGTCGTCACATCTTCTGCTGGGTAAGTATAAAGAGGTTCAAGCAGAGCCACTCCCCTGCAGAGATCGGGAGTTGGATTAGCGATAGCAACGTACTTAGCATTAGCATTGTGAGTGTGATGTTTCACTGCACGCTTAATAAACATACTGTTTTGGAGCTGACGTCGCTTTATTGCTTAAACCGCACGATACACTTTCTCATACAGCACAACCCTTCATTGCTCCGTTCTCTGCACTTTTCCTTTCTGTCAATTACCCGCGCGCTTGCCACACACTCTCTCGCGGTGCGTTCACTGACAGTCTGTAACATAAATGCACAAGCACAGCTGATCGATATCATTTTCAGGTTAGCAGTATATTTATTAGCCCAGGCTCAGGGCCGCTGTGCTCCAAGTCCTCCACCTCACTAACGTAACTCTCCATGTTGCATAAATTATGCTAATGCTAGCTGCATGTCACGGTCTCTCGTCCTGGCCACACCTCCTCCCCTCCTTTAGGCAGTGCCTCTTGGCACACCCACTTTGTTGCATTTTTTAAATCTCGTCTTGGGCCGGAGCTATCGTTTCACAGTGGGGTAAGTTCCTCTTTAAAGCTGTTCCATACAGAAAACAGTTTTAGGTCATATTTATGCAGAAATATAGACAATTCTAAAGAGTTCACAAACTTTTAAGCATCACTGTATAATGCAAAAAAGACTGGTGTGGTAGTAACTGGGCCTGATCCCCAACTTATAGTCTGAGCCATAACTGATAGCCTAAAATCTGGGCTTAAAACTTTGCTTTTTATAATAAATTCTGTTAGCAAACAATCTCATGGAACATTGGTCAGATTCTAATAGTCTTTAAGAAAGTAAAGGTTTGGTATTCCTTTGCAACTAATTAAAATTTAAACTCAACCCAAATTAAGATGGTTGCCACAGCCAATAAACATTAATAAACTCAAAACTAGCTGCACCTCAGCTTCATTTTATGTACGACTATTTCGTTGTGATTTACTCTGAGCTACAAACACAACATTTTAGTTAAATTCCCATGAAATTGAATTTTACACTGCCTGGCCAAAAAAAAGTTGCCACCAAAAAAGAAAGTCACACTAATATTTTGTTGGACCACCTTTAGCTTTGATTACATCATGCATTCACTGTGTCATTGTTTAAATAATCTTCTTCAATGTCACAAGATCTATTTCCATCCAGTGTTGCATTAATTTTTCACCAAGGATCTTTAACTGATGACGGCAGATTCTGACCACTGCGCAAAGCTTTCTCCAACACCATGCGCGTAGGCAAGGGGGGTTCGAACGAACCGCCCACTTTTAAAGGAGAAGTTGACGATGCTAAACTAATGTGGCTGGATAGCTCAACTGATAAAGCGTCTGCCTTCAGTCCCAAAGCTCGTGGGATCAAGTCCCGCATGGTACAACGTTTTTTTTTTTTTTAATTCATTCCAAATTAAAAAAGCACAAGAAAACTATTTACAAAACAGCAAGGAATAAAACAATGCATTAAATGAAAGGAATCAGACGAAGAAAATAATCTTATCTGCCCCTTCTCAAACTATTTTTTTTTTCAAACACTCGATTCAAACAACTAATTTTACATTTGTCTTTTATTGGATAAAAAAAGTAGTTAATATGCCTGTGAAGAAAGAAGAATGTGTTAACCACAGGCTGTGGTTAACACATTCTTCTTTTTTTATCCAATAAAAGAGTGTTTGAAAAAAAAATAGTTTGAGAAGGGGCAGATAAGATTATTTTCTTCGTCTGATTCCTTTCATTTAATGCATTGTTTTATTCCTTGCTGTTTTGTAAATAGTTTTCTTGTGCTTTTTTAATTTGGAATGAATAAAAAAATAAAAAAAAACGTTGTACCATGCGGGACTTGATCCCACGAGCTTTGGGACTGAAGGCAGACGCTTTATCAGTTGAGCTATCCAGGCACATTAGTTTAGCATTGTCAACTTCTTTAAAACGAACCGCCCCCCACAAAATTCTGGCTACGCCCATGCCAACACATCCCAAAGATTCTCAATGGGGTTAAGGTCTTGACTCTGTGGTGTCCAATCCATGTGTGAAAATTATGTCACATGCTCTTTCACAATTGACGCCCGATGAATCCTGGCATTGTCATCTTTTTTTATTCTTCCGGCACTCGGCAAGGCAGGTCGCATATCTTTCTGCTCTTCCCTCCCTAAGTTTTTCCTACTCCCTGCTTGCTTTTCGTCTCGTCTGTGACCCTTCAGCGCTCACTCGAACCAATATGGAATTAATAAATTGGGCTGTTTCTTCAATGGATAAGATTTTTTCCACGAAGCGGACCGTGCCAGGAGAAGCTGTCTGTCCCTCCGACACACACGCGGCTGGATACGTGATGGACTCGTGGGGTCAGTGGCAGCCCATGTGTCTGACCGTCTTAAGTGTCGAAGACGTGGAGGATTTGTGGATTATTGGATTATTGGTAGCAACTGCTCTGTTTTTTGGCGTAAGCGGAGTTGTTTGTTACTGGAAGCTGAGGGAGGCTTCGGCAGCTATCAGCGCGCTGTCGGCACTACCTGATCAGCAGAATTCTCTGAACCGGGCCGTGAGCTCCTCATCCCAGCTGTTGTATGAGCTCAATCGCTCGCTTGGAGCAGTGGTGGACCACCGCGCACCTGCTGTCCGTTTTGGGACTTGTTTACAGCCACCCCGGATCAATCAAGGGACAGATGGAAGTTCATGAAGCGGAGCGGAGCAGAACCACATATTTGGATTTCTTTCGGCCATGAAACAGCACCACAGACTTGAAGGCGGCAGTGGAAAAGAACACTGTGGTCTATTGGATAACAAACAAGAACATTATCTGGCTTCTGCACATGTCCTTGAAAAGTAGGCTGTGGGAAGCCATTCTCCTGGAGTGTGAAGCTGAAGAGTCCCCCCCCCTCCCACTCCCCAGAGATTTCTGTGAAGCCTCAGATAACACCCAGCTGCACATCTGCTGAACTCTGTGTTTGTCTGAAATTACTCACAGACTCTCCTTGCCTGCCGTCTCTCCATTTGTTATTGTAACTAAATGTGCTCTGATATGGTTTTTACTGGATCACGCGGTGTCTTGAAGACAAAATGTGATTCATCTTTTTTTAATATCAATGCTGTGAATCCCCGTGTCTCTGCCTGTTTTCCTGCTTTTGACCTTCATCTGGGGACAGATTGGGCCTGGCCGCGCTAAGAGCATATCATGTGTTGATAAACATATCATGTGTTGATAAACATGTCATGTGCTTTGTTGAGCTGCAGCTTTTTGCACTCATTCTCTCTCCTGGATGCTGCAACTACATGTTTACGTTGTATTGGTGAAAATTGATGCAATGTTAATAAACCTTCTTGATTCTTGATTCTTGATTCTTGATTCTTGGAATATGCCCGTGCCATCAGGGAAGAAACTAATCCATTAATTAAATAACCTGGTCATTCAGTATATTCAGGTAGTCAGCTAACCTCATTCTTTGAGCACACACTGTTGCTGAAGCTAAACCTGACCAACTGCAGCAACCCCAGATCATAGCACTTCCCCCACAGGCTTGTACAGTAGACACTAGGCATGATGGGTGCATCACTTCACCTGCCTCTCTTCTTACCCTGATGCACCCATTGCTCTGGAACTGGGTAAATCTGGACTAGTCAGACCACATGACCTTCTTCCATTGCTCCAGAGTCCAATCTTTATGCTCCCTAGCAAATTGAAACATTTTTTTCTAGTTAGCCTCATTGATTAGTGGTTTTCTTAAGACTACACAGCTGTTCAGTCCCAATCCCTTGAGTTCCCTTTGCATTGTCCATGTGGAAATGCTCTTACTGTACTTTCACTATTAAACATAGCCCTGAGTGCTACTGTGGTTTTTCTTCTATTTGATTTCACCAAATGTTTAAGTGATCACCGATCACCATCGTTCAGGATTTTTTTCCAGCCACATTTCTTCCTCGAAGCCGATGGGTCCCCACTATCCGTCCAGTTTTTAATAATGCGTTGGACAGTTCTTAACCCAATTTTAGTAGTTTCTGCAATTGCCTTGGATGTCTCTGCTTGATGCCAATGATTTGACCTTTCTCAAACAGACTGACATCTTTTCCACGACCATGCAATGTGTCTTTCAACATGGTTGTTTAAGAAATGAGAAGCAACTATTGAACCAGTTGGGGTTAGATAACTTGCTCCCAGCTGAAAGATAATCACCCATGCAGTAATTATCCAATAGTCAAAGTCAAAAGTCAAAGTCAACTTTATTGTCAGAACTGCAATATGTACAGGACATACACAGGACCGAAATTGCGTTTCTCTCAGTCCCTCGGTGCAACAGTAACCATCTAAACACTAAACACTAAAACATTTAATACACATAAGCATAAAATAGTAAAAAAGTGTAACACTGTCCTGAGTTTTTTCATAATAGTATAAAAGTATGAAAATTTACACCAACACTGAAACACCAAACACCCCTAAAACACCAAACACCCAATGAACATAAGCATAAAATGAAATAATAAAAGTGTAATACTGTCCTGAGTTTTTGCATAGTAGTATGAAAAGTATAAAAACGTAAATCTATAAAATAAACTGAAGTTTCTAGCGTTGACATTTGCAAAGAGTGGCACAGCAGCATATAAGTTAATGTACACAGTATATGTATGAGGTAGTTGATGTTGGTATAGAGGCAAAGTGGCATATGCAGTGAGGCACATAAGGCACATTTGGCATCCTTAGATAAGGCTAGTCAGAGAATGCTGTATATGTATCTGCAGTAGTGTAGATAAAAGTAGTGTAAATGTAAACAGTAGTAATAAATGTAAAGCAGTAGTAATAAATGTAAACAGTATTAATAAATGTAAACAGTGAATGTAAACAGTAGTATGACTATAGGCAGTAATGTAATACAAACATTAGTGCAAATATGAGAAGTAGTGCAAACTGAATGAGCACATGACCGAGAGTTTAGTGAATAACCCGTTTGATGACACAGAGTCCAGTGTTAAAATCTTTGTGTTGAGTGGTAATGTGTGAGAAAGTTTTTTGTGTTAAGGCAGTTCAAATGGGAGGGGAGGCAGAGCAGGCAGAGTGTTTAGCATTCTGACTGCCTGATGAACAGAGCTGTCTCTCAGTCTGCTGGTTCGAGCCTGGAGACTCCTCAGTCTCCTCCCTGATGGCAGCAGTCTAAAGCGGCTGTGTAGTGGGTGTGTGGGATCACCTGCCATGCGGTGGGCTTTCCGAGTGAGGCGTTTGCTGTGTAAGTCCTGCAGTGAGGGCAAGGAGGTGCCGACGATCTTCTCAGCTGCTTTCACGATGCGCTGGAGGCTCTTGCGGCAGGATGCAGTGCATGCACCAAACCACACAGTGATGCAGCTGGTCAGGACACTTTCTATGGCACCTCTGTAGAAGGTGCACATGATGGAGGTTGAAGCTCCAGCCCTTTTCAGCTTGCGGAGAAAGTAGAGGCGCTGGTGAGCCTTCTTCGCCAGTGCTGCAGTGTTCCTGCTCCAGGACAGGTCCTTTGAGACGTGCACTCCCAGGAACTTGGTGCTGTCCACTCTCTCCACTGCGGTGCTGTTGATGGTCAGAGGGGCATGTTGTGCATCCCTCTTCCTGAAGTCCACGACAATCTCCTTTGTCTTCTCCACGTTGAGAGTGAGATTGTTGTGTCCGCACCACAAGGCCAAGCGGCTCACCTCGTTCCTGTAGTCCGTCTCATCGTTGTTGCTGATGAGACCTACCACTGTTGTGTCGTCCGCAAACTTGATGAAGTGGTTGGAGCTGTACGATGGTGTGCAGTCGTGTGTTAGCAGGGTGAATAGAAGGGGGCTCAGCACACATCCTTGTGGGGCCCCTGTGTTCAATGTGATGGTGCTAGATGTGTTACTCCCAATAGGAGCCTTGTACTTACTTGCTTAGTTAAATTCAGGTGGCGACTTTTTTATTTTTGGCCAGGCAGTGTACCTATTTAGAGGCTTTCTAAGGTCATTAGGATATCGTGGCTATTTTGACTTAGGGTGGCTACTAACTATTCAGCTGAAGATGTTCACCTAAAACTTTAATTAAAATCCATCTCATTAGGCAACTGGTACATGAACGGGCGGCTGTGGCTGAGTGGTTAGAGCAGTCGTCCTCCAGTGCAAGAGCTGAGGGTTTAAATCCTCCAGCAGTCACATGCCGAAGTGTCCCTGGGCAAGACACAGAACCCCTCATTGCCTCCGATGTGTGTCCCATTGGTGTATGAATGTGAAAAAGCACTGATTAGTCTCTTTAGAATGATTTGTTCAATTAGCTTTGTAGAGATCTAGTAGAGTGCTGTATGAATGGGTAAATTAGGACACACATTGTAGTGTAAAGCACTTTGAGTATCTCAATAAGATAGAAAGGCGCTATATAAGTACATGTACAGTCCATTTGCCATTCATGAACATTGGTTAGAATGTGTTTCACAAAAGCTCTACAGTAGTGATTATTAGATTTTAATGAATACTTGAAAGGTTGTGTGACATGATGTTGGAACTATGCATAAAGTGGCAGAGTAGCTACTCAGCTTAGATTTTTTGTACACAGATGCTTCAAATAATTAATATAGAAAAGTATTTTTTAATAAAATAGTTCTCTTCAGAGCGTCACAGTTTTCGGGAAGAGAAAGGAGCGGTCAGACGCCGACGCATTTTATGATGCAGTCGCCAGAACGCACCTTGTAAATAACTATGGCAGAGAATATACAAACCAAGGAATTAAGCAATTTAAGTGAAGATTTGAGCGATTTGTCTTCAGTTTGGGAAGCTGAAGTTAGTTCGAGTGTTGAACAAGAAACAGCTGGTTCTAATTTAGGTCTGCGCCCGTATTTATTTGACTCTTACCGTTCAGTGAACGACGTGGTGCGAGGGGAAATCCGACATTTCCGATGAGCAAAGTTCCGAGGGTGAAGTGCTGGAACCAGATCGTAGTCGTCTACAGAGCTGGCGATGTTAGAACACCCAAATGCGACACAACGTACCGGCATTTTTCAAGTTATACAAAAGAAAATAGGCGATCTTGAAGACAATTACACTGCGTGCTAATAGCAGCGGCAGACAACCGTGCTGGTCCCTACGTCACGACGTCGCATGCGTAAGTACCCGGATGTTCCTTGACGAAACACGGCGCCAATTTTAAAATCACCTTTAAATCAAATTTTCATAGATTTATAATTTTGCTTGTAAAAACAAACATAGTTGAATGATACAACATATATAACGTTGTGCAACTTTATGCATAGTTCCAAAATCATGTCACACCACCTTTGAAGTCTGTCCGTGCTTGCTGAGGCTACTCGTTAACAAATTATTTATTTGTTATTTTAATCGTTTTAAAATGTCTAATAAAATGCTTTCTAGTATAATCTAGTCTAATAAAATCGCTTCTCTGTTTTTTGCAGATGATGTGGTCCTATTGGCTTCATCAGATCGTGATCTACAGCTTTCGCTGGAGCGGTTTGCAGCCGAGTGTGATGCGGCCGGGATGAGGATCAGTTCCTCCAAATCCGAGGCCATGGTCTTGAGCCGGAAAAGGGTAGCATGCCCTCTCCGGGTCGGGGAGGAGGTCCTGCCCCAAGTGGAGGAGTTTAAGTATCTCGGGGTCTTGTTCACGAATGAGGGAAAACTGGAGCGTGAGATCGATAGGCGGATAGGTGCAGCGTCCGCAGTGAAGCGGGCGCTGTACCGGTCTGTCGTGGTGAAGAGAGAGCTGAGTCAAAAGGCAAAGCTCTCAATTTACCGATCGATCTACGTTCCCACCCTCATCTATGGTCATGAGCTTTGGGTTGTGACCGAAAGAACGAGATCTCGGATACAAGCGGCTGAAATGAGTTTTCTCCGCAGGGTGTCTGGACTCTCCCTTAGAGATAGGGTGAGAAGCTCAGTCATCCGGGAGGGACTCGGAGTAGAGCCGCTGCTTCTCCACATCGAGAGGAGCCAGTTGAGGTGGCTCGGGCATCTGGTTAGGATGCCTCCTGGACGCCTCCCTGGTGAGGTGTTCCGGGCATGTCCCACCGGGAGGAGACCCAGAGGAAGACCCAGGACACGCTGGAGGGACTATGTTTCTCGGCTGGCCTGGGAACGCCTTGGGATTCCCCCAGAGGAGCTGCTCCAAGTGGCTGGGGAGAGGGAAGTCTGGGCCTCCCTACTTAGGTTGCTACCCCCGCGACCCGACCCCGGATAAGCGGACGAAAATGGAAATGGAAAATGCTTTCTATATTTTGCTGATTGATGAAGCTCATTGGGATGCTGCAGGTTTTTAGGAGTTTAAAAGAAACACAGTAACAATTTTTGATAATAAAAAAACTGAAACCACGCACCACTTGAGAATCAATCGCAACCTGAGCAAAACCTTTACGTTTGCCCCACAGAAGAGGGTAGGTCTCGTCACTGAACAGAGCTTCCCGAACTCCTCCAGGAGAAATCCCCAGGAGGTGGCCATTCCTCAGAGCCCGTACACACTCCTCCCGAGGACCGTGGATCACACTGAACACCTCCAGCAAAAGCTTGAAGCCTGCAAAAGATGATCATCTGTTTAAGTTATTAAAATACAGGTCTCTCTTGTAAAGGAGCCCTCATGGCTCAGTGAGACTAACCTGAATAAATAAAGGTTGAATGAATAAAAAATAAAAAAATAAAAATTCAACTGCATACTAGTGCATTCTGGACAGCTAACACCAATGTCCTCTACAAGAAAGGGCAGAGTCAGAATCAGAATCAGAATACAGTAAGCTTTATCATTGCACCGAAATACAGTGAAATTATGTTCGTACCGTCGCCCGAAAGATAGGCGTAGTGCATGTTACTGCTGCTATAATAGCACGGCCCCTTATTGTTCATCAGAATACTTTTAGATAGAAAAGGTAAAAGCCATGAGGATGGATAGTGGTATTACAAAACAAGATCTCCACATCTTGTCCCATCAGGACACGATTTAAGACATAAAAAAAAAAACTCTACTAGCAAGCACATTTATAAACCCGATTACATATGCAATTGACGTCATGTTAGTATTTTTATCTAGACTGACCCTGTTTTTTTATTTATTTACTCACAGACGGAATTATAATGAACTTATGACCCAGTTCTGACTGGTTTAAACAGGGCCAGAAACTCTTAAAGAGTCTCCCAGGGATTTAATATTTGTCAAGGAATAGTTTTTATTTTATTTGCTCGCTCATCACGTAGAAAGGCTTTTTAAGCACAGTCTCATTTTTTCCTGACACTTCAAACCAGATAAGATCCATTGAGATCACACTTAGCAACTCCTTCTCATACACGTGATAGGTTGTGCTCCCCTTCTGCGAAGGGGGAGTCTATGGGCCTATAAATCTGTAATGACACGGGAGATCCGGCCCTTCCGGTTCCTGATCTTGCGTCGTGTACCGGACTGGCCAGCGCTGTAAACTGTAACCTTCTACTGCCTTGATTTTAATACAATTGGTAAAACTGAATTCACAGTTCCTTGATTTATTAATAGTGTTAGGTGCCGCTTCTGAGTGGGATTCGAGCCAGTGGGGCAGCAAGAGCTGGGGCGGACCTGGGGTCCGATGAGGCCTGAGCCCCACAGCTAGCAACAGCTTGCTGCAGTGACCCCTGACCCGCATTCAGCTCCCGTTGTAACAGTCAAGATGTTGAGATTTGACCATGAAGCACTTTCAGATAGGCCACAGTCCTGATGATATTGTTGTTCAACTGGCAGTTCTGATAAGCCTGCACAGAAGTTGTCATGGGTTGCGACAGACTAAGCTTCTTCCCTAGTTACCCATGTCCCAGGAGAAGTTTGATAATCGGCTTGTATCTGAGGCCAAATGGGGGAGTCAGTTTCAGATAAGCCACAATTGTCAATTTTCTTCAGGTAGACTTTTTTTTTTCCCATCTCAGCCTCGAGTCCTGCTGGAACTTTCCCAGTCCAAACTGGCCAGATTTATGGGTATCCACTCCACTGATCCATGCTGTGAGCCTTTTTTCCAAGGTCAATCCCAACATGGTGACAAGTCCTAGAAGCCGCAGGTGGCCTGAGATTCTCACAAATCGTCTCAGTCTTATAGTTTAGCTCGTAAATCAGCTGATTTTGAGTACTCATAGCACAAGCCAATCTTTCACACAGACTCGGAAGCTTTGCCATGGTCAAAACTGCTGCCAATGTCTTCTTCAAAAGTTGATAGAGCCCCGCCGATGCCAAAGAGTAGAGACTCTGCTATCATACAAACCGGATTCCAAAAAAGTTGGGACACTAAACAAATTGTGAATAAAAACTGAATGCAATGATGTGGAGGTGCCAATCTTTTATTCAGAATAGAACACAAATCACAGATCAAAAGTTTAAACTGAAAGAATGTATAATATGATGGGAAAATATGTTGTTTCAAAATTTCATGGTGTCAACAAATCCCAAAAAAGTTGGGACAAGTTCATTTTTATCACTGTGTGGCATCCCCCCTTCTTCTTACAACACTCAACAGACGTCTGGGGACTGAGGAGACCAGTTTCTCAAGTTTAGAAATAGGAATGCTCTACATTCATGTCTAATACAGGCCTCTAACTGTTCAATCATCTTGGGCCTTCTTTGTTGCACCTTCCTCTTTATGATGCACCAAATGTTCTCTATAGGTGAAAGATCTGGACTGCAGGCTGGACATTTCAGTACCCGGATCCTTCTCCTACGTAGCCATGATGTTGTGATTGCTGCAGAATGTGGTCTGGCATTATCTTGTTGAAAAATGCAGGGTCTTCCCTGAAAGAGATGACGTCTAGATGGAGCATATGTTGTTCTAGAACCTGAACATAGTTCTCTGCATTAATGGAGCCTTTCCAGACATGCAAGCTGCCCATGCCACAAGCGCTCATGCAACCCCATACCATCAGTGATGCAGGCTTCATAACAACTTGGGCTATCCTTGTCCTCTCTGGTCCGGATGACATGGCATCCCAGTGTTCCACAAAGAACTTCAAATCGTGACTCATCTGACCACAGAACAGTCTTCCATTTTACCACACTCCATTTTAAATTACACCTGGCCCAGGGCAAACGTCTGAGCTTGTGGAGCTTGCTTATGGCTTCCTCTTTGCACTGTAGAGTTTCAGCTGGCAACGACGAATGGCACGGTGGATTGTGTTCACTGACAAGGCTTTCTGGAAGTATTCCTGAGCCCATTCTGTTATTTCCTTGACAGTGGCATTCCTGTTTGAGGTGCAGTGACGTTTATGCACGGTTGATGACGATAACTTAAAAGTCTTTGCTATTTTACGCTGGGTAACACCATTCTGGTATTGTTGCACTATCTTTCTGCGCAACAATGGTGGAATTGGTGATCCTCTTACCATCTTGGCTTCTGAGAGACACTGACACTCTGAGAAGCTCTTTTTATACCCAATCATGTTGTCAATTGACCTAATTAGTGTTAATTGGTCTTCCAGCTGTTCGTTATATGCTCAATTTCCTTTTTCCAGCCACTTATTGCTACTTGTCCCAACTTTTTTGGGATTTGTTGACACTGTGAAATTTTGAATCAACATATTTTTCCTTTAAAATGTTACATTTACTCAGATTAAACTTTTGATCCGTCATCTATGTTCTATTACGAATAAAATATTGACATTTGCCATCTCCACAGCATTGCATTCAGTTTTTATTCACAATTTGTTTAGTGTCCCAACTTTTTTGGAATCCGGCTTGTAAATCCAAATATATAAATGTCTTTGGCGCCGCGTCCCCCTGAGACAGAACTGAAAGACACATCAGCTGCTAAACTCCCTATGGATCTCTGATGTGCCCCACAGCGTGAATCTCAGCCGGACAAGAGGGTTCTTCAGGACCCTGTCGTTTTGTTGAAAAGAGTTTATCGACTGCGTTGAACGTCCAGCTCACCAGATCCACAATATTATTTTTTCATTCAGGAGTTCCAAGACACACAGAGGGTAAAAACAGGAGGAAAAGGAGAACATGGGGAGGGAGAGCAGAGGTGTCCATCTTGAGTGAGAGGCAGAGGATATTTCTTCTGAGGAGACTTGGGTTCTTTAGCATCTGCAGGACCATGCTGCAGATGTTTTACCACTCGGTGATCTTCAACATCTTCTTCTATGATGTGGTGTGCTGGGGCAACAGGGTGAAGAAAGCTGATGCCAACAGACTTGATAAACTCACCAAGAGAGCTGGCTCAGTTCTGGGAGTGGACCTGCAGTCTCTGACAGGTGTCTGAGGAATCTGCTCCAGCTCCTGAACAACACGTCATACCCCCTGCCCTGCATGCCACACTGGACTCTTACCACAGCAACTTCAGTCATAGATTGAGACCATCGAGGTGCTCCACAGAATGCCACAGGAAGTCCTTCCTCTTTGTGGCTATCAAACTTTTCAACTACCGGTACTCCCCCTTTCTGCACATAGGACAATAAAATTAATCCTGTACTACAATACACTCTTTAATGTTTCTGTCTGCACCTGACCTGTTTTAGAACTTAATTACTGGTATTTTTTTTATATTCTCTGTTTTTATATTCTCTGGGTTTTTTTTATATATCTTGTGTGATTCCTTGTGTATGTTCCTTCATATTGAAACTCTGGCACAACAATTTCCTGCATAATCAATAAAGTTCTAGCTTATCTTATTCTGTCTGCCTCACATATTCTGAGTTCTTTGACATTGGCCCTCATTCACGAAAATGTTCGTATTTTTATCCTAAATTTCTCCTACTTTTGTTCGTACGAAGCGTTCGTACGAACATGCCACGTCAGATTCAACAAAGTCTTCTATCCTGAGGAAACGTGTGTAAATGGGTTGCGTAAATATGATGAATCCCACCTGTTCTAAACAGCTGCGCGTGCACGCGAGAGGTCATTTACATAATTCCCACCCCTCAAAACACCATATAAGGCTACGTTTCCTGCCTCGGAGGCAAAACGTGTTCGTGCATAAAATGACAGCGAAAAGTAAAAAAGGAGAACTCTACCGGTGCGGAGATTGAAGTTCTGCTCTCCTTGATCGAGAAAAGTAAATCTGTCCTTATTAGCAGCGTCACTCATGGGAGTAAATGACCAACTAATGCCAAAGAATGTTTGTTTATAAGAAATGTGGACCTTAAAATATACACGTGTACTGGTGGCTAACTGGTTAAAACGTTGCACTGTTATCAAGATTTCGTGGGTTCGATTCCCACAAGGTATGCCTATTTTTTTTTCCTTCCTTCTTTAGATTATTTATTCATTCCAGATTAAAAAGACTTTATGCTTCATTTCTTGTTGTATTGTAAATAGTTTTCTTGTGTTTTTTAAATCTGGAATGAATTAAAAGGAGAAAAAAAACGTTGTCCCATGTGGGACTCGAACCCATAAAGTTCTGCACTGCGACGCAACGCTTTACTGATTGAGCTATCTGACAGCTATGACTGCAACAGGAGGAGGTCAATCTAAAGTCTGCGTTACCGAAGTCTGCGTTACCGAGACAAATTAAACTTAAATTAATTCATAATTTAAGTTGGTTTTAGTTTGAGATCTTCATATTAATATTGTAGTGTTAGAAAACGGCATTGATAACAAATTGATTTTAATTTAAATACTTTAATCCGTTAGTCATTATTACATTTAAAAATATAATTCGACTTCAAACAGAACCTATTGTCAAGACCAATTGTGGTGCGTGACTTTTTTAAACTCTAAATATTTTCTAAATAACGAAATATGAAGTTATTAGTGGAGAAATTCCGTCTGGATGACAGCAGACCGACTGCTCGTAAAATATACGACAGGTCCGGACCACTCGTAAATTTTGTTCGTATCTGAAAAAAATCGTAGGATACGAAAACATTGTTGAATGCCACAAATGATCCTAAATCACTCGTACGCACAGTTTAAGAACAAATCTGTGCGTACGAACGGTTCGTGAATGAGGGCCATTGTCCTAAAATAAAATCAGAAGTAACATTATCCAAGATCAAAGGTGCAAGATGCCAAATAAAAGCTAAAAAAAAAAACACTCAAACAAGTGAGAATGAGATAGGGTCAGAAGTGGTCAGAAGTAAAGGACATTGAAAATACTTAAAACTGAAAATGTATGGGGTTACTGGTGCCCATGTCCAGCTATCACTGTGTGAGAGGTGGAGGACACACTGGACAGGTCTCCAGTCCATCACAGGGACACATGGAGACAAACATCCATTCACTCTCTCACTCACACTTAGAGACAATCTAGAGTCACCAATCAGCCTAACATGCCTGTTTTTGGTTTGTGGGAGGAAACTGCAAACTTGAACTGGGGTGACCTGCTCGCTGAGAGGCGGCAGCTCAACCAACTGATCCACCGTGCTGCCCTGAGATCTTTTCAGTGACTTAAAATTATGTTCTTTTTGTCTTCCGTTTCAGCTTATAGTTACGTTTTTTCTTTCTTTTTGTGAATTGGTGTTAAATAAACAAACACATTTTTAACTAATGCCACACACTAAAGTTTGAGCTGTCTACACTTGCTCCCACAAACTTTACACTTTTTATAAAGTTCATGCCTCAAAACATCAGCACACACACGTTAGAGTATTGCAAAAGTAAGTTTGATGTTTGTTCCCTTCAGATATCTTCAGCCTGCTGCAATTCTAACAGTAATTCTAACAGTAAACAGCAAGGTGCTTCCAAGATGGCGCCCGTAAGCATGGCTGCGTGTCCACCTCTCCTGTGGGTGTTTGGAATTTTTGTGTTTTGTTCGTTCTTCATTGGAGACATAACTACACTGCTGGTTTATGATCGGAAGCAGCTTCTGGATTTACGGTTTGCTGCCGCGGATGTCGCTGATTCGGGCCAGTATGAGCGTACCTCGGGATCGGGGAGGCCCCCTCTGCCCCCGTTGCTCGGAGACGAGCTGCCCGTTTACCTCCGCTGCTCTTCGCACCAGCCTGCACGGAGAAATCGATCGACTCGGAGGAAGAAACGCGGCTGTCGAGCTGGCCGGCTGGTGAAGCTCAGAGCCCGGCGTTCTGCCTCGCTGTCTTCAGCTGATGGTCTCGATTCTCATCGCCAGTCTCCCGCGTGCACGGACCAGGAAAACAACGGGGATCTCCGGCCGGAGCAGCTCTCTGTGGGCAGCGAGCCGCGGACGCGCGCTCCCCCACCAGCTGTTAGCACATCAGCTGCTAGCAGCTCATCAGCGGCTAGCTCGGATATCATCAAATTCTGTGTTGTCAACGCCCGATCTGTTTGCAACAAAACGTTCATCCTCAGGGATTACTTTGAAGAGCACGACTTGGACTTTTTCTGCATCACAGAGTCGTGGATGTCGTCGGGTGAGTCCAGCGCGCTGACGGAAATAATACCACCAAACTGTTTGTTTTTTAACGACCCGCGACCATCAGGTCGTGGCGGTGGATTATTAACTATCTTCAAATCAACTTTTGACTGTAAACAACTGTCCATTCCAGTCTCCTGCTCTAGCTTTGAGCTGACTGTGTTTGAACTCGGACATTCACCTGTAACTTTGTGTGCTCTTGTCTACCGGCCGCCTCGTTCTAAGAACTTCATCAGCGAGTTTTCTGATTTCTTGGCTGAAATTACAGCTAAATATTCTCGGGTCGTCATTTCAGGCGACTTCAACTTGCACGTGTGTTGTCCTGAGAAGCCCATGGTTAAGGACTTTTTAGATTTATTGGACTCATTTAATTTAACTCAACACGTGAACTCTCCCACGCAGCAGCGTGGACATTTGTTGGACCTTGTTTTAACATGTGATGTGACCGTTTCAAACCTTGAAATAGGAGACACTGTATTCTCAGATCATAGGCCAGTGAATTTTCAGTTCACCATCCCCCATGTAAATCCTAAAACATGCATTCCTGCACGTAAAGGCAGGAATGTTAACCATTTAACTGCCGCACGTTTCACTGAGGTTTACAACAATGACATGTTAATTCAGCCCCCGGGGTTCCTCTCCAGCACTGAGGAGCTGACAAACCAGTTTGACTCTGTTTGTTTAAAGACTTTGGATAAAGTAGCGCCTATCAAAACGAGAAGACCAAAACTCAGGGCCGAACCGTGGCTGAATGACACGACCAGAGCTGCGAGGCAGCAATGCCGAAAGGTGGAGAGGAAGTGGAAAAAAGACAGTCTGCAGGTCTCTTTTGAGATGGTAAAAGAGAGCTGGCGCCGATATCAGAAAGCAGTGATAACTGCTAAATCACAATACTTCGCTGATATCATTGCTGCAAATTCTCGTAACCCTCGAGTTTTGTTCTCCACCCTAAACTCTGTTCTCCACCTCACTGAACAATCACCCATGGAAGCCTCGACTGAGCTGTGCGAGAACTTCCAACATTTCTTTTTAGATAAAATCGCAACCACCAGGGCTCTCATTTCTCCTCCATCTCACGATCCATCCATCCCACCTCAATCTGTTGCTGTGTTTGACCATTTTGAACCAGTCTCTCTGTCCTCTCTAGAGCAGGTCATGTGTAGCCTGAAACCATCTGGCTCCCCCTTCGATGTGGTCCCCCCTCGGCTTCTAAAGGAGGTTTTTCACACTCTAGGTCCCTCCATTCTCTCTATTGTTAATAGCAGTCTATCCTCGGGTGTGGTGCCAAAATCATTAAAACATGCTGCTGTTCAACCCCTCCTGAAAAAACCAAACCTCGACCCGTCAGTATTATCCAACTTCAGGCCTGTCTCCAGACTCCCATTTGTTTCTAAACTTCTAGAGAAAATAGTTGAGTCCCAACTAAAGTGCTTCCTGGAGGATCACGCTATCCCCGAGCTATTCCAGTCTGGCTTCAAATCCCTCCACAGCACTGAGACTGCCCTACTGAAGGTTTTTAACGACATCTTTCTATCCACAGATACTGGTGACTCTGTGCTGCTTGTCCTATTGGACCTCACATCCGCTTTCGACACCATTGACCATGAGATCCTCATTGCTAGGTTGGAGCAGTGGGTGGGCATCTCAGGATCAGCCCTAAACTGGTTCAGATCCTACCTCTCTGACAGGTCTTTTTGTGTGTCCATCAACGATTTTACTTCTGCAGTGGCGGCTCTTAAATGGGGGGTTCCGCAGGGGTCCATCCTGGGTCCTCTCTTGTTCTCCTTATACCTGCTGCCACTCGGTGCTATCTTCCGGAAACACAATATACCTTTCCACTTCTACGCTGATGACTGTCAAATCTACTTCCCCCTAAGACAAAATGGTACATATGCTGGTGAAGATTCTCAGTCGTCCAGGACATGATGAAATCAAAAAAGGCGTTCAATACAGGATCAACTGGACTTTATTTGTTGCAGAAAACGTTTCGACTTCTGTCCAGAAGTCTTTTTCAATTCTGAATGGAAGCTGTGAGAACGAGAAGTTTTATACAGGCTTACAAGTCACGCACCAACATATGAAATTGGAAACTGAGATAACACCACAAATTAACTAAAATGCCCATTCTATTTAAATTGACAAAACGACACATCCCAGCTTAAACAAAAGGGGGTTTGTAACACATACATGTAAATTGAAAGATCACACCTAACAGTAGGAGGTTCCCTTGAAGTCTCTGTTAGAAGACACAAAACTGTATGTAAATTGACAAACAACACCTCCCAAACAACAAAAGAGGCTGCTCAGAGAACTTTGTTAGTCTAATTTACAGACAAAGCATCCCTGCTCCCATCTGGTGTAAAACGTTTCGGAATCAAATCCAAAACTGAGTTATAAGTCTTAGACAGTTGAAATCTCAGACCTCCTCCTCTGTTAAGAGAAGGTTTTTCTCTCTTAACATACACAGCTTCCTTTACACCCCTTTCAAACCATCTGTGTTCTCGGTCCAAAATTTGAACATTCTGGTCCTCAAAGGAGTGTCCCTTGTCCGTGAGGTGGAGGTGAACGGCTGAATTTTGTCCAGAGGAGGTTGCTCTCCTATGTTGAGACATTCTTTTGTGGATAGGTTGTTTCGTTTCTCCGATGTAACGGTCTGAGCAGACTTCGCTGCACTGGACTGCATAAACCACCCCACTCTGTTTGTGTGTGGGGGTTCTGTCCTTCGGATGCACCAGCCTCTGTCTGAGAGTCCGGCTGGGTTTGAAGTGTACTGGGATGTTGTGTTTGTTGAAAATCCTTCTGAAATTCTCTGAGACTCCAGCAACATAAGGAATGACAATGTTTTTCCGTCTGTTAGACTTTTTCTGTTCATTATTGTGTTTAACAGATTTCCTTGCTGACTTGACAAACGCCCAGTTGGGATATCCGCATGTTTGCAGAGATGTTTTGATGTGTTTCTGTTCCTTTTCCTTCCCTTCTGTCCTTGTGGGGATGTGTTCTGCCCGATGCTGTAAAGTTCTGATGACAGAAAGTTTGTGCTCCAGTGGATGGTGAGAGTCGAACAGGAGATATTGGTCTGTGTGGGTTGGTTTTCTGTAAACTTCAATATTGAGACTGTCATCTCCCTCCATATGCACCAAACAGTCCAAAAAAGGCAGCTTATTGTCGTTAGCATCCTCTCTGGTGAACTTGATGTTGTTATCAACAGAGTTAATGTGTCTGGTGAACGCTTCCACCTCCCTGGCTTGGATTTTGACACAGGTATCATCCACGTATCTGAACCAATGGCTTGGAGTTGTCCCCTCATAGGAGTTTAGGGCTCTCTGTTCCACTTCCTCCATGTAGAGGTTTGCAACAATGGGTGACACTGGAGATCCCATGGCACAGCCGTGCTTCTGTCTGTAAAAACTGTCATTGAACTTGAAATAAGTGGTGGAGAGGCAGAGATCCAGCAGGGTGCAGATGTGATCTGGGGTTAAGTTGGTCCTTTTGTCCAAATCCTTGTCCTGTAGAAGTCTTTTTTTGACAGTTTCTATTGCTTCAGAAATGGGTATGCATGTGAACAGGGAAGTCACATCATACGATACAAGAGTTTCTCCCGGGGTCAGCTTCAAATGTTGAACTTTGTTGGTGAAATCAATGGAGTTTTTAATATGATGAGGTGTGTTTCCAACCAGAGGAGCTAAAATACCCGCCAGATGTTTAGCAACATTGTATGTCACTGAGTTCATGCTGCTCACGATGGGTCTGAGAGGTGTACCTTCTTTGTGTATTTTTGGAAGTCCATACAGACAAGGAGTGGCCTCCCCCGGGTACAGTCTATAATACAATGATCGATTGATTGTTTTCTCCTTTTCGAGTTTTTGTAGACAATCAATGACTTTCTTTTTAAAGGTGTTAGTCGGGTCCCTCTTCAGATGCTCATAGGTGTTACTGTCATTCAGTAGAGCGGTTATTTTCTCCTGGTAGTCCGACGTGTTGAGTATTACTGTGCATCTTCCTTTGTCCGCTGGTAAAATGGTGATGTTTTGGTCTTGGCTGAGTGATGTTATGGCTCTCCTTTGACTTGTAAGCCTGTATAAAACTTCTCGTTCTCACAGCTTCCATTCAGAATTGAAAAAGACTTCTGGACAGAAGTCGAAACGTTTTCTGCAACAAATAAAGTCCAGTTGATCCTGTATTGAACGCCTTTTTTGATTACAAAATGGTACAGGCTCTATTCAACCTCTGCTTGACTGCCTGGCTGACATCAGGGACTGGATGGCTTTAAATTTCTTAAGCTTCAATGATAAGAAGTCTGAAGCCATATTGTTCCTTCCCAATGACACAACCTCAAACCACTGCATTGACCTGTCTGCTCTACCCCTGTCAGAAAAACAAAAAGTCAAAAATCTGGGAGTGATAATGGATCCTTCCATGAAACTCAACAGTCATGTAAACATGATTGTCAAATCCTGTTTTTTCCAGCTGAGGCGTCTGTCTAAGCTGAAGCCCATATTATCCAAAAAGCACCTGGAGACAGTGATTCACGCATTCATTACATCTAGGCTTGATTACTGCAATTCACTTCTGTTTGGCGTCAGTCAAGCCACCATTGCACGATTACAACTGGTTCAGAACGCAGCTGCCCGATTTTTAACCAGCACACGCAAAAGAGAGCACATTACACCAGTCTTGGCCTCCCTTCACTGGCTACCGGTTCATCTTCGAATCCAATTCAAAATTCTCATGTATGTCTACAAATCGCTGAACAGTCTCGCCCCCGCCTATCTCTCGGATCTGATACACCCATATGTCCCTCCACGTGCTTTGAGGTCAGAGGATCAGGTACTCTTAATAGTTCCAGAAACTCGCCTTAAGCGCAGGGGTGACAGAGCGTTCTCTGTAGCAGGCCCAAGACTCTGGAACGAGTTACCGCTGCTCATCAAACAGGCCCCCTCCCTCTCGGTTTTCAAATCCCGGTTAAAAACTCACTACTACTCCATCGCTTTCAATGCCAGCTGATGTGTACTGGATCGTTTGATTTATGATCTGCAATGTTTTTATGTTTTTCGTGTTGTACTTCATTGTATGTGTTGCCTGTTGCGTGTTTGTTTGTCCAGCACTTTGGTGGACTTGTTCCTGTTTAAAGTGCTTTATAAATAAAATGGTATGGTATGGTATGGTAATGTAGCACCTACCAAGATGGTGGCATGAATTCATGCCTCATTTGCTTAGTGCGCTGTGGTTGGCCTTACAAATGTACAGATACTTCTTTTTCAGTGAATCTCACTGTACAAAACTAAAGCAGTTTTTATTTGCTTTTTTATAAAACCACTTAAACCCAGCTCTAACTTTAACCCTGACCTAGCCCTCATTGGCAGATGGACTGATAACCAAACCATCTCGCTGCTTGGCTTCTGCTCTAGAAGTCAGCATCTTGTGACTTTACATTTTAAATGGTGATGACTAGTCCATGTGGTTGCTGTAGTGTGTCTGAACAGTGTAAGTACCAGGGATCTTAAAGATGAAGTGGTCAGCTACAGAGTGGCAGGTACGGCCCTTCTGGATGATCACGTTAGCCAGGAAGTAGTAATAATCAATGGGAATGGCTCCGTGGTAATAGACGATAAGAGCCGGTCCTTGGTCAGGGATCTTGTCCATGCCGTGAATCTCATAGCCTGGTACAATGGTGAGAGTACAAAAAAGTGTTACATGATGCATTCATTTAACAATCATTTTGGACAACCACTTACACCATTTCACATTTTCAATGGTTTTCCTGAAATAACTCTGACATTGTTGTCAAAGAAATTGTGAACATTTCATTTCATGTCTAAAAAAGCTAAGTCTGGTCCTCTGGACATTCAAAAAACAAAACAAAATAAAATTGTAGAAACGTTTCGTCTTTCATCCGAAAGACTTCCTCAGTCTGAGCTGCTGTATTCAGCTCAGTCTTATAAATAGCACCCTCTCACAGTGGATCAACCAGTTGGCTGATGACAGCCTGAAACCAGCTGCTCACATGATCAAGGAGGACCATCAGCCTAACGATGGATCGTTAGCACCCTGATGGTTGTTTGCTATTCACAGAGGGCTGAGTGATACTAGCAATAACAGCATTGTAAGAGGGGGACAGTTGAACCCGGAGGCCTCCACCTCTGTTTAATGATGGACGGTTTCTTTTCACAAAGATGGCCTCCTTTACTCCTCTCTCAAACCATCGTTCCTCTCTATCAAGGATGTGAACATCTTCATCCCTGAAAGAGTGACCTCTGACCTGGAGATGAGTGTAGACCGCAGAGTCCTGACCTGATGATGTTGATCTTCTGTGCTGGTCCATCCTTTTGGCCAGTGGCTGTTTAGTTTCCCCGATATAAGACTGATCACCCTCCTGACACTGAACAGCATACACAATATTACTCTGTTTGTGCCGGGGGACCAGACTTAGCTTTTTTAGATTTTTCTACCTGGATTATTGAGCATGCATCAGGATATTTCATTTCATGGACATCTAAAAATGTCATCTTGCATTATTTAGGATAACACACCCACAAAAAAAAAAAAAAATCCTTGAAAAGCCTCCAGCTTGTCTAAATTGTTGCAGCAAGAAAATTATATTATTATATTTTCCAACTTAAGCATTTCTCATAATTTCTCTAGCAGTAAAATTCAGAATATGATTTATTAATGGCCCAGTAATCCACGAAGATCACCTGCTGCCTTTTATATCAGAGTTTTAAATTAGATCTTATGTTGTCTTAAAAATTACAAAGTTGAAAGTATTTTGGTCAAAGCTTGAAAATGACCTTCAGCCAATCTCATGTTAGGAATGACTCTCAGCTACCACCACATCAAAGCACTACAGTATATCTGTAGAACTTACTCATTTACGTTTGCTGTGTTTTACTGTCAGCTGTCACAGCAATCTTAAATTGCACTGAAAATAATAAACAAGCCAACCATAGTGTGAACCATGACAGTATTTACACCATTAGTCTGTAACTGGACCATAGTAGACCTGATTCTTTTTCTGTGGCAGCTAAAGATAAGATTTTTTTGGTATGTGTGAAATGGCACTACAAAAATCATCTAATTTAAAGACTGTAAAAATAGTATTTGATACAGCAGTCAGTGCTTAGACTGACATGTTTGGAGACACTAGAAGAAATTGGGACAAATGATTAACTACTACTCTAAACGAGACTCATTTGGGAAAATAGTTTTTATTTGCTTAGTATGACAGATTCAAGACATGAAAGTCTATATAAAAACTGCTCAATTAAACCTTTGTCATTAGACAACTCCAGTCAAATGACACAATGTTTATATTCATTTAATAAAAATGCAGGAAATGAGCAAAACAAACCCAAAAGGCTAGAGCCCAGCCTTAATGTTTCACTCAAAGGTTCAGCGAAGGCCAGGAGCTGATTGTTGGCACTGATTAACAGCATCAATTAGTAAATGATTATCATCAGAACATTCCACTTTATTTATGTTTTGTTAAAAAAAGAACATTTTATAAAAGCTTTGTGGAAACTACTCAGCTGCTGGTTTGTTTTAGATAATCAAACAACGCGTTGTGGAAATATTCAAAATATATGTTTGTTTTATTGCTGATTAAAGTTTTAAAGAACTGTTTGTTGGAGTCTTGTCAATAAAACAGGTTTGTAGAGACTAAAGCAGAATAACTAGTGGGCCAAAAATCTAGGGAACTCCTGGCGGATCGGTACAATCAGCAGGGTGACGACATGAACATGGTCCCAACGTACCGACGCCGATGTTCAGTTCAGCTACACTAACGGATATGTAACGCATAGAGGTCAAATGAATTTGACTTTTTTTTTACATTTAATTTTAATGAAGTGTTTTTTTTCCACACCAGTGTGTCATTTTTAAGGAAAACTTGTTTTATAAGCCTGAAAAACAAAAATAACAGGCGCTGATGTCCTCGGTCACCGAGGGGTTTGAACGGTGAATGTCTGTAGTTTTCAACATGAGTGTTTTTCTGGACTGGAATTGAACAGAGATACAAGTAGTAGACCTTGATGTTTTTGGTGCAAGATATTCAAGTGGGTAAGAATTAACTTGTTTGTCCAAGGTGGCGTAGAGTAACAGATCCTGGTGAGCAGAGGGGGCAATTTTATAGATAAAGAATGGCAGAGCCAGGGGGAGGCCACCGGGGCTACCACAGATTAATCTGTGGACACCCCCAATCATTTGAGGAAACTCTACTTTTAAGCAATATAAAACCCCGAAAGCCTAGTTTCCTCAAATGATGGAGGTGGTCAGTTTATCATGCTCACAACATGCATGGGTGGACGGAGCATTTCCCCCTCTTTGCTCTGAGATGGGGAACACAGAAAAAAACAAGCCTTCAGGCCTTCTAGCCAATAAATATTTGTGCAGCCAGCAAGTTCTAAACCATTTTATCTTTATTTCCTCCTTTTAGACTGTGACCACATTAGTAGTTTTGTAAATAACCACAAATGTGGGACTGAAGTGACTATGAGCTGTGGAAAAAAGTCTAAATAGCATGGGTCATGTGTGTGAATGCACAGAGCTGCTGATGTTTCTGTTTGTTGATCAGATGACTGAATCATGTGGCTAAATGTTTATCTGCATGCTTAGTGGCTGAAAGTGTAAACACTTATTGTTAAAGCTGTCAGTGCAGGTCCCAACAGGGCCTGATGGGGTTTTAGTCCTTTTAGTACGAGACTCTGGTACCTTGTTTTCAATGCTGCTTTAGGAAGCCCTTGAACACTTATGACTTAAAATAAATTTAATTTTTTAAATTATTCAGTTTATTTATATAGCACCAAGCCACAACAGAAGTCATCTCAGGCACTGAACAGAAACATTCAGATATAAAATTAATTTAACACTATTTATATGAGGAACAGACTGTTTTGAGTTTAACTTCATCGCATTCTCTCATCTTGAGCAAGCATGAAGGCGACAGTGGAAAGGAAAAACTCCTTCACGTGGAAGAAACCTTTACCAGAAACAGGCTCAGGACAAGCGGCCATCTGCTTCAACCAGCTGGGATTGAGAGGACAGGAAAGAGGAACAGATACACAATGGCAGGTCAAGAATCGCATGTTAAGATAGAAATAGTATCAAATGAAAACTATTGAATTTTAACAATTCATTTAAGGAAATGAGGTCAATTTGTCCTCCAGTAGACTAAGTTTAAAACAGCTTAACAAGCCAACCTTAACTATAGGATTTATCAAAAAGGAAAGTCTTAAAACTGGACAATGTGTCAGCCTCATGGACTGGAAGTTGGTTCCACAAGAGAGCCAGGAATGCTGCCTTCACAGCAGGAGATCATGTGGGCCTGAGGACAGCCAGAAACAGCCAGAAAACCCTGAGGCTGTCAGACTCATAATTAAATAATAAGAATAATCACTGCAAAATATCACAACATGCTGATGCTGGTATGTTTTCTTGTTGCTGTGTTCATCTGTGACCATCTGCTCATACTGACTCATGTTCGTGCTGCTGTTTATAATGATGTTTTTCTATTACATTAGTGCTTAGTGTATTTCTAGTTGATGTTCCTCCATAGTCAGATCCTAGATGTTATTAATGTTTTTCCTCTCACTTTTTGATGTAGGATGTTAACCAGTTGTTGACCAGATGTTAATTTGTTGTTGACCAGATATTGGTCAAATGTTGATCTGTTGTTAACCAGCTGCTGACCTGATGTAAACCAGATATTGACTTGATGTAAACCCAGATGTTGACCAGATGTTGACCAGATGTTAACTAGTTGTTGACCAGATGTTGGCCTGATGTTGATCTGTTGTTAACCAGCTGTTGACCTGATGTAAACCAGCTGTTGACCTGATGTTGGTCTTTTTTTGCCCTGAAGTTAACTAGTTGTTGACCAGATGTTGGTCTGTTATTGGTCTGATGTTAACTAGTTGTTGACCAGATGTTGGTCTGATGTTAACAAGTTGTTGACCAGATGTTGGCCTGATGTTGATCTGTTGTTAACCAGCTGTTGACCTGATGTAAACCAGCTGTTGACCTGATGTAAACCAGATGTTGACCTGATGGTCTTTTTTTGCTCTGAAGTTAACTACCGGTAGTTGTTGACCAGATGTTGGTCTGTTATTGGCCTGATGTCAACAAGTTGTTGACCAGATGTTGGTCAGATGTTTAGCCTCTCCAGGTTGACTGGCAGACATTTAATTGAATCTAAATAAAGACCCAGCCAACACTTTGTGACTGTATGTTAGTCTGATGTTAACTAGTTGTAAACCAGATGTTGACCAGATGTTGGTCTGATGTTAACTAGTTGTAAACCAGATGTTGACCAGATGTTGGTCTGATGTTAACTAGTTGTTGACCAGATGTTGGTCTGTTGTTGGTCTGATGTTAACTAGTTGATGACCAGATTTTAGTCTGATGTTAACTAGTTGTTGACCAGATGTTGGTCTGATGTTAACTAGTTGATGACCAGATGTTAGCCTGATGTTAACTAGTTGTTGACCAGATGTTGGTCTGTTATTGGTCTAATGTTAACTAGTTGATGACCAGATGTTAGCCTGATGTTAACTAGTTGATGACCAGATGTTGGTATGATGTTAACTAGTTGTTGACCAGATGTTGGCCTGATGTTGATCTGTTGTTAACCAGCTGTTGACCTGATGTAAACCAGCTGTTGACCTGATGTAAACCAGATGTTGACCTGATGTTGGTCTTTTTTTGCTCTGAAGTTAACTACCGGTAGTTGTTGACCAGATGTTGGTCTGTTATTGGCCTGATGTCAACAAGTTGTTGACCAGATGTTGGTCAGATGTTTAGCCTCTCCAGGTTGACTGGCAGACATTTAATTGAATCTAAATAAAGACCCAGCCAACACTTTGTGACTGTATGTTAGTCTGATGTTAACTAGTTGTAAACCAGATGTTGACCAGATGTTGGTCTGATGTTAACTAGTTGTAAACCAGATGTTGACCAGATGTTGGTCTGATGTTAACTAGTTGTTGACCAGATGTTGGTCTGTTGTTGGTCTGATGTTAACTAGTTGATGACCAGATTTTAGTCTGATGTTAACTAGTTGTTGACCAGATGTTGGTCTGATGTTAACTAGTTGATGACCAGATGTTAGCCTGATGTTAACTAGTTGTTGACCAGATGTTGGTCTGTTATTGGTCTAATGTTAACTAGTTGATGACCAGATGTTGGTATGATGTTAACTAGTTGTTGACCAGATGTTGGTATGATGTTAACTAGTTGTTGACCAGATGTTGGTATGATGTTAACTAGTTGTAAACCAGATGTTGGTCTGTTATTGGTCTGATGTTAACTAGTTGTTGACCAGATGTTGGTCTGATGTTAACTAGTTGATGACCAGATGTTGGTCTGATGTTAACTAGTTGTTGACCAGATGTTGGTATGATGTTAACTAGTTGTAAACCAGATGTTGGTATGATGTTAACTAGTTGTAAACCAGATGTTGACTGTATGTTGGTATGATGTTAACTAGTTGATGACCAGATGTTGGTATGATGTTAACTAGTTGTTGACCAGATGTTGGTATGATGTTAACTAGTTGTTGACCAGATGTTGGTATGATGTTAACTAGTTGTAAACCAGATGTTGGTCTGTTATTGGTCTGATGTTAACTAGTTGTTGACCAGATGTTGGTCTGATGTTAACTAGTTGATGACCAGATGTTGGTCTGATGTTAACTAGTTGTTGACCAGATGTTGGTATGATGTTAACTAGTTGTAAACCAGATGTTGGTATGATGTTAACTAGTTGTAAACCAGATGTTGACTGTATGTTGGTATGATGTGTTAACTAGTTGATGACCAGATGTTGGTATGATGTTAACTAGTTGTTGACCAGATGTTGGTCTGATGTTAACTAGTTGTAAACCAGATGTGAGGAAACGTGTTCCTCTGATGAAAGGCAGAACTTCCTGAAGGCGGAGCTTCGGCAGAGGTACCTTGCTTCAGGAAAACAAACGATCCTGCTTCCAGGAGAACCGGACTAAACTTTTGCTCATCCCGGAGTATCACCGGCGGCGCGGGCCTCGTCTCGTCATACAAACAAATGACGCTGTCTGAACCCAAAAGGTCACGGCGTAGCCGAGGAAAAGCACGCAGTCAATTCCTCAGGGCGACCCCCCCGCTCCAAGGACCACTTGCTGGAATTTATGGTTGGAGCCAGCACGTCCTCTCCGGTTGAATAATGGCTCTCAAGTAGAAGAGGCCGGGGCCGGTGGCAAGTCTAAAATAGAACGCAGCCTCACCTGAACACAGGTTGTTTATTGTGTGTGACATCTGGATTCATGCACATCTGTTCCTGTTCACTTCAAGAGATGCAAATGATCTGCAAGCTAAACCAGAACCACGAGTCCTGGTTTCAGTCCAAAGTGGACTCTGGTGGGAACAGAACCAGGATCAGGATCAGCAGGTTCTGAGGTGACGTCAGCTCTGTGACCCGATCAGGACCACCTCCCACCTGACAGCCTGACCTCTGACCTCACTTTGAGGTCACTGAGTGTTTCCTGTGAGGCCAGCGTAACGGCAGGGAGGAACGAGTTCATCGTTCTTTGCTCACTAGCAGAACAAAGACGTTCAATAAAAAAAATTAAAGCTTTAAATTTCTGAAAAAGAAATTTAAATGAAAAAGAAAGTAATCAATCAGACGAGACTGGCTCAAAGTTATGTACTGTACTTTAAAACAGGCATCTAGAAAGCTGGAAATAAAATGTTAATGACTCTTCTTCATACATCAAAGTTAATTATGGAGTCTCTCAGGGCTCAGTGCTTGGTCCAATATTCTTTACCTTATATATGTTGTCTATCATGGAGCATCCTGCAGATGTTGGATGTTGTCTATCATGGAGCACCCTGCAGATGTTGGATGTTGTCTATCATGGTGCATCCTGCAGATGTTGGATGTTGTCTATCATGGTGCATCCTGCAGATGTTGGATGTTGTCTATCATGGTGCATCCTGCAGATGTTGGATGTTGTCTATCATGGTGCATCCTGCAGATGTTGGATGTTGTCTATCATGGTGCATCCTGCAGATGTTGGATGTTGTCTATCATGGTGCATCCTGCAGATGTTGGATGTTGTCTATCATGGTGCACCCTGCAGATGTTGGATGTTGTCTATCATGGTGCATCCTGCAGATGTTGGATGTTGTCTATCATGGTGCATCCCTGCAGATGTTGGATGTTGTCTATCATGGTGCATCCTGCAGATGTTGGATGTTGTCTATCATGGTGCATCCTGCAGATGTTGGATGTTGTCTATCATGGTGCACCCTGCAGATGTTGGATGTTGTCTATCATGGTGCACCCTGCAGATGTTGGATGTTGTCTATCATGGTGCATCCTGCAGATGTTGGATGTTGTCTATCATGGTGCATCCTGCAGATGTTGGATGTTGTCTATCATGGTGCACCCTGCAGATGTTGGATGTTGTCTATCATGGTGCATCCTGCAGATGTTGGATGTTGTCTATCATGGTGCATCCTGCAGATGTTGGATGTTGTCTATCATGGTGCATCCTGCAGATGTTGGATGTTGTCTATCATGGTGCACCCTGCAGATGTTGGATGTTGTCTATCATGGTGCATCCTGCAGATGTTGGATGTTGTCTATCATGGAGCATTTGGATGTTGTCTATCATGGTGCATCCTGCAGATGTTGGATGTTGTCTATCATGGTGCATCCTGCAGATGTTGGATGTTGTCTATCATGGTGCATCCTGCAGATGTTGGATGTTGTCTATCATGGTGCATCCTGCAGATGTTGGATGTTGTCTATCATGGTGCATCCTGCAGATGTTGGATGTTGTCTATCATGGTGCATCCTGCAGATGTTGGATGTTGTCTATCATGGTGCATCCTGCAGATGTTGGATGTTGTCTATCATGGTGCATCCTGCAGATGTTGGATGTTGTCTATCATGGTGCATCCTGCAGATGTTGGATGTTGTCTATCATGGTGCATCCTGCAGATGTTGGATGTTGTCTATCATGGTGCATCCTGCAGATGTTGGATGTTGTCTATCATGGTGCATCCTGCAGATGTTGGATGTTGTCTATCATGGTGCATCCTGCAGATGTTGGATGTTGTCTATCATGGTGCATCCTGCAGATGTTGGATGTTGTCTATCATGGTGCATCCTGCAGATGTTGGATGTTGTCTATCATGGTGCATCCTGCAGATGTTGGATGTTGTCTATCATGGTGCATCCTGCAGATGTTGGATGTTGTCTATCATGGTGCATCCTGCAGATGTTGGATGTTGTCTATCATGGTGCATCCTGCAGATGTTGGATGTTGTCTATCATGGTGCATCCTGCGATGTTGGATGTTGTCTATCATGGTGCATCCTGCAGATGTTGGATGTTGTCTATCATGGTGCACCCTGCAGATGTTGGATGTTGTCTATCATGGTGCACCCTGCAGATGTTGGATGTTGTCTATCATGGTGCACCCTGCAGATGTTGGATGTTGTCTATCATGGTGCACCCTGCAGATGTTGGATGTTGTCTATCATGGTGCACCCTGCAGATGTTGGATGTTGTCTATCATGGTGCATCCTGCAGATGTTGGATGTTGTCTATCATGGTGCATCCTGCAGATGTTGGATGTTGTCTATCATGGTGCACTAAGATTCATAACTGGTTGTGATTATCGTACCCACCACTGCACCCTGTATTCACTGGTTAACTGGACATCATTAACTTCACACAGACTCTTCCACTGGTACATTTTCATCTTTAAATCACTTCTTGGTCTGCTGCCCTCATACATCTCCTCCTACATGTCTTTGCGTGAGTGCAGCTACAGCGTGCGCTCTCAGGACATGATTACCTGCAGTGTTCCGTCAGTGAGGACTGAACTTGGAAAAAGGGCCTTCTCCTACTCTGCTCCTGCTTCATGGAATATCTTACAAAAAGATCTGAAGCTCTCGACCTTGACTTCTCTAAATGTCTTCAAACATCTGGTAAGAACCAATGCAGACATGTTCCTGTTTTTAGTTTTCTACATCGCCTTATAATCTAGCAGTAGAGGGGTCTGCAGGAGCTCTAAGAGTCTGTATGAGGGTCTTTGTAGGGGTTCTGTTGGGGGTTCTGTTGGGGGTTCTGTTGGGGGTTCTGTTGGGGGTTCTGTGGAGGACTGACAGATTCCTTCAGATGAAGTGAGTTCACAACAGTCCAGGTGTGGAGGCGCTCCTGTTTGATGTTCTCTGATCTGTGATGGGCGCTCTGCTTCTCTGAGCTCCTTCTTCCTCTCCACACATCAGCATGTCACGGGGGGTGTCGGGGTGGGCGGGGCTGCTCGCAGCGTGGGGTGTCCTTCCCTCCGTCCTTCACCTTCTCCCGTCACTCTCAGATCAGTGGACGTCCTGATGGTGCCGTCGCTTCATGAGTTCATTAAAGACCCGTCAAAACTGATCCCAACACAACGCAGAGGAGGAACCACAGGCCCCCAGGGGCCCCTGGAAAGGCTCTGTTGGCCCCCAGGGGCCCCCGAACCTTTGATTCCTTGTCTCTCTGTCTGCAGAGTTTCTAATGACGTCTTTCTTCTGAAGATCGTCAGAGACTTAAAGAGTAAATGTTTACTGTGTGTGTGTGTGTGTGTGCGTGTGTGTGTGGGTGTGTGCGTGTGTGTATGCGTGTGTGTGTGTGTGTGTGTGTGTGTGTGTGTGTAACTGCATTAATTCTTTATGACTCGTCTTCTTATTTCTGTCTGAACATCCAGATGTTGTTTGACACACACAACCAGCACCGAACTGATCCGGTTCCACAGAGACCAGAACCGTTAAGATCCAAACACGTGACGGGACCAGGACCAGGTTCCTGCACAAACCTTATTTATATTATGTATATAAATATTATATTTTATATAAATTTATATTTTTATATACACTTCAGAGCAAAAACATTTCATCAAACGTCATCTCTTTATTATTATTATTATTATTAATATTATTATTATTGTTAATATTAATATCTTATTATTCTGTCTGTGATAAACTGATCAGACCTTAAACATTTACTTTATTTAATCCTCTGATTGATTTGACTTCTCCTTAAGCAAACAAACAAACAAACAAACAAACAAACAAACAAAAAGTCATGTTTATCAAGATTTAAAATCACAAAAGACATAGAATTATTCACCTTATTAATAATAAGTTTATTAACCAAAGATTTACTATAAAAACTAAAACGTTCATATATTATGCTTTAACGTGTGTATGGATATTTATAAATATATTTTTATAAATATATGTGTTGCATAAATATCTTCACTTATAACAACAACAATAAAATGATAACTAATAATAATAAAAACATTTGGATCATAGTTTTAATTTCAGCATAATTTACTGTAACACCTAAAACAAAAGTAACACATATAACTACTTTAAGGTTTAATAATCTGAAGTTATAAAACTAATAATCAGAAATTATCAAAGTAATAATCAGAAATGATAAAACTAATAATCAGACATGATGATCTGTGTTTGGTCATTATATTTATTATCTGTGATGATTTTATGTCTATACAGTATTCTGTTTGTTTTTTTACTTCATTTTGTATGTTGCCTGTTGTTTGTTTGTTTGTTTGTTTGTTTGTTTGTTTGTTTGTTTGTACAGCACTCTGGCCTTGTTGCTGTTTTAAGTGCTCTGTAAATAAAATGGTATGGTAAATCTAATAATCCGAAACTATAAAACTAATGATCGGAAATGATAAAACTAATATTCAAACATGATAAAACTAATAATTGGAAATTATAAAACTAATCATAGAGATGATAAAACTAATAATCAAAAATGATAACACTGATAATAGAAGTGATAAAACTAATAATAGAAACAATAAAACTAGTACTCAGAAATGATAAAACCAATAATCATGAATGGTAAAATTAATAATCAGGAATGATAAAACCAATAATCAAAAATGACAAAAGTAATACTGTAATTGGAAATCATATAACTAATAATCAGAAATGATAAAAAACAATTATTTGAAATAATAAAACTAATAAAAAGACATGATAAATTAATAATAGAAATGACAAAACTAATAATAAGATATAATAAAACTTATAATCAGAAATGATCAAACTAATAATAGAAAATATATGATAATAATATGATAAAACTAACAATCAGATATGATAAAACTAAAAATAGAAATAGAAATTATAAAACTAATAAGATATAATCAAACTAATAATCAGAAATGATAAAACTAAAAATGAGACATGATAAAAATAATAATCAGTCATGATAAAACTAATAATCCGAAATGATTAAACTAATAATCATAAATGATAAAACTGATAATGAGACATGATAAAACTAATAATCAAATATGATAAAAACTAATAATCAGACATGATAAAACTAATAATCAGACATGATAAAACTAACAATCTGACATGATAAAACTAAGAATCAGAAATGATAAAACTAATAATCAGACATGATAAAACTAATAATCAGACATGATAAAACTAATAATCAGACATGATAAAACTAATAATCAGAAATGATCAAACTCGTAATCAGAAATGATAAAACTAATAATCAGAAATGATAAAACTAATCATGAGACATGATAACACTAATAATCAGAATTGATTAAACTAATAATCATGAATGATAAAACTGATAATGAGACATGATAACACTAATAATCAGAATTGATTAAACTAATAATCATGAATGATAAAACTGATAATGAGACATGATAAAACTAATAATCAGAAATGATAAAACTGATAATGAGACATGATAAAACTAATAATCAGAAATGATCAAACTCGTAATCAGAAATGATAAAACTAATAATCAGACATGATAAAACTAATCATGAGACATGATAACACTAATAATCAGAATTGATTAAACTAATAATCATGAATGATAAAACTGATAATGAGACATGATAACACTAATAATCAGAATTGATTAAACTAATAATCATGAATGATAAAACTGATAATGAGACATGATAAAACTAATAATCATAAATGATAAAACTATCAAAACTGATAATGAGACATGATAAAACTAATAATCATAAATGATAAAACTAATAATCAGAAATGATAAAACTGATAATGAGACATGATAAAACTAATAATCAGAAATGATAAAACTGATAATGAGACAAGATAAAACTAATAATCATAAATGATAAAACTGATAATGAGACATGATAAAACTAATAGTCAGAAATGATGAAACTCGTAATCATAAATGATTAAATTAATAATCAGAAATGATAAAACTTATAATCAGACATGATAAAACTGATAATGAGACATGATAAAACTAATAATCAGAAATGATAAAACTGATAATGAGACATGATAAAACTAATAATCATAAATGATAAAACTAATAATCAGAAATGATAAAACTGATAATGAGACATGATAAAACTCTTATTGGGGTAAGAATTGTGCGACATATTTTCATACTCAGAAAGTTCCCTTTGATCAAAAAGTGATTTTCATGAGATCAGTGGGTCTGGGAGGATCCCAGGTCTGCTGGACCGGTTCTGACCAGAACTTCTCCACCTGAATCTGTTAGCTGCTTCCTGTCGGAGCAGAAGTGGTTCTGGTTCTGAGGTCCCCCCCAGAACAGACTTGGACTAACTACTGATTTTGGAGACGTCTCAGCCGGGGGTGGGGGTCCATCAGACCCTCTGCAGAAAACCTGAGCTGTGCTCCTGAAGGTCCGACAGGTCTCTGTGGACAGGTCCCTGTGGACAGGTCTCTGTGGACAGGTCTCTGTGGACAGGTCTCTGTGGACAGGTCTCTGTGGACAGGTCTCTGTGGACAGGTCCCTGTGGACAGGTCCCTGGGGGCTGGAGAGGTGTGAGAGTGATGGCTCAGGGGCAGTGACCCCCTTCATCACCCCCCCAGCAGAACAGGAGATCTGGACTGTTTGACTCAGGAGTTCCTCCTGAAGTGATTTTATTTTTTGAACCGAAGCAGAAACTGATTCACTTTTTAATCAATAATCAATAAAAACAGTTTGTTGTTCTGGAGCTTCACGATGGAAATGATCAAAAACACAAAGTGTAGAGTTTGTAAAAGTCCTGGAGCTGAATGAAGACGCTCTGAGGAATGAATCAGAGAGAGTGGACTCACCAATCACACCTCCTCCTGGTTCTCCTGGTTCTCCTGGTTCTCCTGGTTCTCCTGGTTCTCCTGGTTCTCCTGGTTCTCCTGGTTCTCCTGGTCAAAAACTGCTCCAAGCCCAGAAACCTCCAACCTGACAAGTCCCATCTGAGACCGGACCAGAGCACAGGGAAACTTTCACTCCTGATGAGGGACATTTCAGAGGAGCAGCTTCAACCAGGGGGAGGAGGAGGAGGAGGAGCAGTTTCATCCAGGAGGAGGAGGAGGAGCAGTTTCATCCAGGAGGAGGAGGAGGAGCAGTTTCATCCAGGAGGAGGAGGAGGAGCAGTTTCATCCAGGAGGAGGATGAGGAGGAGGAGGAGCAGCAGCTTCAACCAGGAGGACGAAGGTGACACCACCATGTTGTCTTCCTCTTCTCCAGTCTCAGATGGGAATAACGGCCCATCATCATCCTCCTCAACACCATCTTCATCACCTTCATCATCCTCATCACCATAAAGTGCATCATAATCAGCATCATCATCCTCTATCACATCTTCGTCATCATCACCATCTTCATCATCACCATCTTCTTCATCATGGGTAAGTTTCTATAAAAACTGTTCATTTGGATTTAAACTCAAAATGATCAAAGTTGATTTTACAGAATCTGGAGCCTTTACAAGTTTAAAGGTTTTACCTTCTGTTGCCTTTACAACTTCTTGTAAGTGTTGTTGAAAAGTTGAACGGAACAGGAAGTGAGGGGGTGTAGGTGGTTCAAAAAGGTGCGGTGTAAGCCTGACACCTGGGGGCAGACTGAAGAACTGCAGCAGGAAAAACATGAAGATTTTACCTCCAAACATCAAAGTTCTACACACAGCAGACAACACTAAAACAAAAATTAAAACACTTCAATCAAATAATAAAACCCATTAAAAATACCCATGATGCACCACAGAACCAGTGTATTACCCATGATGCACCACAGAACCGGTGTATTACCCATGATGCACCACAGAACCAGTGTATTACCCATGATGCACTAGAGAACCGGTGTATTACCCATGATGCACCACAGAACCGCTGTATTACCCATGATGCACCACAGAACCGGTGTATTACCCATGATGCACCACAGAACCGGTGTATTACCCATGATGCACCACAGAACCGGTGTATTACCCATGATGCACCACAGAACCGGTGTATTACCCATGATGCACCACAGAACCGGTGTATTACCCATGATGCACCACAGAACCGGTGTATTACCCATGATGCACCACAGAACCGGTGTATTACCCATGATGCACCACAGAACCGGTGTATTACCCATGATGCACCACAGAACCGGTGTATTACCCATGATGCACCACAGAACCGGTGTATTACCCATGATGCACCACAGAACCGGTGTATTACCCATGATGCACCACAGAACCGGTGTATTACCCATGATGCACCACAGAACCGGTGTATTACCCATGATGCACCACAGAACCGGTGTATTACCCATGATGCACCACAGAACCGGTGTATTACCCATGATGCACCACAGAACCGGTGTATTACCCATGATGCACCACAGAACCGGTGTATTACCCATGATGCACCACAGAACCGGTGTATTACCCATGATGCACCACAGAACCGGTGTATTACCCATGATGCACCACAGAACCGGTGTATTACCCATGATGCACCACAGAACCGGTGTATTACCCATGATGCACCACAGAACCGGTGTATTACCCATGATGCACCACAGAACCGGTGTATTACCCATGATGCACCACAGAACCGGTGTATTACCCATGATGCACCACAGAACCGGTGTATTACCCATGATGCACCACAGAACCGGTGTATTACCCATGATGCACCACAGAACCGGTGTATTACCCATGATGCACCACAGAACCGGTGTATTACCCATGATGCACCACAGAACCGGTGTATTACCCATGATGCACCACAGAACCGGTGTATTACCCATGATGCACCACAGAACCGGTGTATTACCCATGATGCACCACAGAACCGGTGTATTACCCATGATGCACCACAGAACCGGTGTATTACCCATGATGCACCACAGAACCGGTGTATTACCCATGATGCACCACAGAACCGGTGTATTACCCATGATGCACCACAGAACCGGTGTATTACCCATGATGCACCACAGAACCGGTGTATTACCCATGATGCACCACAGAACCGGTGTATTACCCATGATGCACCACAGAACCGGTGTATTACCCATGATGCACCACAGAACCGGTGTATTACCCATGATGCACCACAGAACCGGTGTATTACCCATGATGCACCACAGAACCGGTGTATTACCCATGATGCACCACAGAACCGGTGTATTACCCATGATGCACCACAGAACCGGTGTATTACCCATGATGCACCACAGAACCGGTGTATTACCCATGATGCACCACAGAACCGGTGTATTACCCATGATGCACCACAGAACCGGTGTATTACCCATGATGCACCACAGAACCGGTGTATTACCCATGATGCACCACAGAACCGGTGTATTACCCATGATGCACCACAGAACCGGTGTAATACCCATGATGCAACACAGAACCGATGTATTACCCATGATGCACCACAGAACCGGTGTATTACCCATGATGCACCACAGAACCGGTGTATTACCCATGATGCACCACAGAACCGGTGTATTACCCATGATGCACCACAGAACCGGTGTATTACCCATGATGCACCACAGAACCGGTGTATTACCCATGATGCACCACAGAACCGGTGTATTACCCATGATGCACCACAGAACCGGTGTAATACCCATGATGCAACACAGAACCGATGTATTACCCATGATGCACCACAGAACCGGTGTATTACCCATGATGCACCACAGAACCAGTGTATTACCCATGATGCACCACAGAACCGGTGTATTACCCATGATACACCACAGAGACGGTGTATTACCCATGATGCACCACAGAACCGGTGTATTACCCATGATGCACCACAGGACTGGTGTATTACCCATGATGCACCACAGAACTGGTGTATTACCCATGATGCACCACAGTACCGGTGTTTTTTTATTATTTTTTTATTAGGCAAAGTGTACAAAGGCTCGTTGAGGTACAAAGAACAATGCAACATAAAAAATAAAAGAAAAATACAGAGTGGGGGTAAAATTATTCCTAACAAATCCATAACAGTAAGGCAAATGAGTAATAAAAAAAAGCTAATTTTAAAACAACAACAGATTAGAGATACTGGCCGTTACTTTTTTTGCATAACCAGATTTCAAATGTTTCAGTGAGGAGTAATACAGTTTAAATTGGTTAATAAAAAAATCAAAACAAGGTGTAGAACCTCTCCATTTACAGCAGTGTGTATGATATTTAACAAGCAAGAAAACAATGTTTACCACATCAGATATTTGAATATCAAGGTCATCAACAAAGTACAATACGTGGGAGATTATTATCTCAGGTATGTTGTCAATTTTAAGGGACAACCAATTTTTAACGTCTTTCCATAGTTTAAAAGAAAAAGGACAGAAAAAAAGAGATGATTTAGGGATTCTTCTGGACATTCACAGAAGGTACAACATGTTGAATCAAACTTAAATCTTCTGTGCAAAAATTCTTCCACTGGGTAAATATTGTGTGAGATTTTAAAGTGAGTCTCTTTAACCTTAACCGGACATTTGACATACTTGGAGAATGCCTTTTCAATTACACACGTGTTTGTTGTTACCAAGACACTATTATTGAAATCATTAAACATTTTAGATTTGAAGGCAGTAACGAGAATAACATTATCACACTTTTTATCAGTCACACTATATTCTCCAATTTTCAATTTGGGTAACGATGAAGTAACTGTTGAATATCTTAAGGTGTTCTGGATAAGATCTACAGGAATAGCTTTGCAAACTTTTAGATATTCATTACCAGAACAGTTCAGCTTAAATTTATTTGTAAAATCTCTATGATTTAAAAAATCACCATTTCTGTCCATTAAGTCAGTGACAAATAGAATACCTTTTTCATACCAGTCCATTTTAAAAATAGATTTTCTATTTATTAATATTGATCTGTTATTCCATACTACGGAACCGGTGTATTACCCATGATGCACCACAGAACCAGTGTATTACCCATGATGCACCACAGAACCAGTGTATTACCCATGATGCACCAGCAGATGGAGCTACACTCCAAGTAAAGAGCTTCAGATGCTCCTGGTGGTCTGGATGAAAAGGGGCAGACACAGAAGACTCAGGTCCAAAAGGTTCTGTCCCACTCCAGTTTGAGTGTGGACGGTCCTGAACTGGACCAGCTCTGTTGATCCAAACTGATGAGTCTGGTCAGAACCTAACGGACCGGGTCAGAACCTGCAGATAAAGGAGCTGCCGGTCCAAAGTAATCCTCCGTGGAACGCTTCGCTCTCTGCTCTCACAGATTAGTCTTCATTCAGAACCTGCAGATGCTTCAGGACTTTTCCTGCTCAAGTGTCCGTGATCAGAACTCCGGACCGGCCCGGTCCGGTGGAGACCAGAACAGTCGAAATGTAAATTCCTCTGAGAACACCACGACTTCATTCTGAGCACAAAGCCCGTTCGGGTCTTTGATTTCAGATGAGTCTTTCAGAACCTGCAGATGGAAGCAGCCGGGTTCTCATCGTGTGTGGAAGGATCCGTTCCAGGCAACTGGACTCACACGGGCCTCTCCAGAACCCAGTGACACGCCAACAATGCATGCACCGTGTTCCACACTCAACTGATGTGAGCAGAGACGTCTGGGTGGCCCTGGTTCTGGTTCTGGATGTTCTCTTAACTCTGGTTTCTCTCAAGAACCTGGACAGAAGAACCCGGTCCAGACATCCTGAGTTCAGCTGGAACTAAAAATGAAAATCTGTTTTTGTGGATTCTTTTAGGTGAACGAGGTCAAGGTGACGTCTCCGAGTGTTTTTTGAATAAAGATATTTTTGTGTCAGCTCGGCTTTTGGAGATGTCCGGTCCTAAACATATCCTGGGCTTGGTGTGGAACATCTGGGACAATGGACCCTGCAGCTGTCCTCACATCTGGCTCAGAACCAGGATCTCTCTGCATTCCTGTCTGAGAAAGCTCATCCAATAAAGTGCAGCGTTTCAGGGACTGTCCTCTGTCTGAGTGTCCAGATGTTGAGTGTCCAGATGTTGAGTGTCCAGATGTTGAGTGTCCAGATGTTGAATTCCAGATGTGTCTGGACCCGCCCTCATACTTGCTTTCATCAAACCCTGAAAAGCTGGGAGTCCAGTTAGTGCCGGCGGCTGATCTGTGCTCAGAACCAGCTCTGCTTTGTGCGTCTGCAGGACTTTGACTTCTTTCCCAGCTGGGATGCAGGAAGTGAGGCGCTGCGACCAAGAGCTGACAGAAGATTGAAGTAAAACCTCCAAGTTGAATATTCCTGACGAAGACGAGTCTGGACACTGACACTGGGACACCTGTGGAGGAGTGACCTGGTGAAACACCTGAAAGTCTGTGGAATAAAAAGTGATCTGTGTAGAACAGATGCACAGTGTACAGCTGTACTGTTTATGGGATGAACCAGTCTACATGAAGCTGAATGACTGGTCTCATTTTAATGGCAGCAGCGTGTTAACAGTACTAGTGTGCTAAAGGTAACAGCTGATAGCAGTAGCATTGACGGTTATAACATGTTAACTGGAGTAGCATGTTAATGGCAGTTATATGTTTAAGGCAATAGTACACACACAACAGCAATCTTTTAGTTTCACGCTCCATCGCCGTCCTCTGAAAACACCTGCAGGTCTTTCTTGAGGTCCATTCTGAATAAAATCATATTCATCATATTTCAGGTCGAGGCTCCAATGTCTAGCAATCTTTGGCGATCATACACAATCCGAGCGTTTACACTCGTATTAAAATTTAAAGCAAACAACGGAAAAAAACAGGTGGAGCATCAGACGGCGAGCCTCAAACACTGGCGCCATCTTAAATCATCCAGTTGACATCACATTAAATGGACTTCAGCGTTAAATCATGTTGCTTCATTGAGAGGTTGGTGAGAGGTTAGGGAGCGGTTAGAATCAGAATCAGAATCAGTTTTATTGTCATTGCACAGAAGCACAACAAAATTACATTGTGGCATGGAGGCTGCACAGCTGCAGAAAGAAAAGCTCTGCAGAGAGTGGTGAAGGCTGCACAGATGTTGGAGTCAGTCTCCCCACCATCACAGACATCTACACCTCCAGATGCAGGAAGAGAGACACCTGCATCATGAAAGACCTCACTCACCCAGCACACACACTCTTTGCCCCACTCCCCTCAGGACGGAGGTTGAGGAGCATCAAGTGTAGAACCACTAGACTGAGGAACAGCTTCTACCCTGAGGCTGTTAGACTCATGAATAAATAAATAATAAGAATAAACACTGCAAAATATCACATCATGCTGATGCTGATGTCTGTTGCTGCTGATCTGTTTCATGTTGCTGCTGATCTGTTTCATGTTGCTGCTGATCTGTTTCATGTTGCTGCTGATCTGTTTCATGTTGCTGCTGATCTGTTTCATGTTGCTGCTGATCTGTTTCATGTTGCTGCTGATCTGTTTCATGTTGCTGCTGATCTGTTTCATGTTGCTGCTGATCTGTTTCATGTTGCTGCTGATCTGTTTCATGTTGCTGCTGATCTGTTTCATGTTGCTGCTGATCTGTTTCATGTTGCTGCTGATCTGTTTCATGTTGCTGCTGATCTGTTTCATGTTGCTGCTGATCTGTTTCATGTTGCTGCTGATCTGTTTCATGTTGCTGCTGATCTGTTTCATGTTGCTGCTGATCTGTTTCATGTTGCTGCTGATCTGTTTCATGTTGCTGCTGATCTGTTTCATGTTGCTGCTGATCTGTTTCATGTTGCTGCTGATCTGTTTCATGTTGCTGCTGATCTGTTTCATGTTGCTGCTGATCTGTTTCATGTTGCTGCTGATCTGTTTCATGTTGCTGCTGATCTGTTTCATGTTGCTGCTGATCTGTTTCATGTTGCTGCTGATCTGTTTCATGTTGCTGCTGATCTGTTTCATGTTGCTGCTGATCTGTTTCATGTTGCTGCTGATCTGTTTCATGTTGCTGCTGATCTGTTTCATGTTGCTGCTGATCTGTTTCATGTTGCTGCTGATCTGTTTCATGTTGCTGCTGATCTGTTTCATGTTGCTGCTGATCTGTTTCATGTTGCTGCTGATCTGTTTATGTGTTGCTGTGTTCATTCATGCTCATCTGCTCACACAGACTCATGTTCATGCTGCTGTTTGGCGTATTGTTTATTTTATATTACTATTGCTTAGTGTAATTTTCTTTTTTTAGTTCATATCACAGACAAAATATTTTATTTATTTATTTATTATTTTCCCATTGCTCTCTTCTTCAGGGGTCACCACAGTGAAACTTAATTACACGAAGACGTGACAATTATTTTTACACCAGATGTTCTTCCTGACCAATGACAGAACACTGAGCTACCACAGCCCTCTGTGTGGAGCAGAGAGCTGCAGATGGTGGGGTAAAGGGTCTTGCTCAAGGGCCCAGCGTGGGGCAGATGAGGGTGGAGGCAGGTGTGGGTGTTTCACTTTACACCCTCATTTTGATGTTGTTGGTACTGGGAGTTGAACCAGCGATCTTCCAATCACAGACCCAGTGGCAGCCCGTGAAATGTCCACCGGGGGCGCTATTTCTCCAAAATGAAAAACAAATTCCCAAGTTCAAACAGTTTTTTTTAATCAAATGCAGATTAATACTGTATTATTATTATTATTATTATAAAAGGTCAACAGAACAATTAAATGCTCAGGATGAGAAGAACCAATTTGACTCACTAAAACAACAAAGAACAAAAAAAAATATAAATGAATAAACTAATTATATATAAATTAGGTTAGGTTAGGATGCCTCCTGGACGCCTCCCTGGTGAGGTGTTCCGGGCATGTCCCACCGGGAGGAGACCCAGAGGAAGACCCAGGACACGCTGGAGGGACTATGTTTCTCGGCTGGCCTGGGAACGCCTTGGGATTCCCCCAGAGGAGCTGCTCCAAGTGGCTGGGGAGAGGGAAGTCTGGGCCTCCCTACTTAGGCTGCTACCCCCGCGACCTGACCCCAGATAAGCGGACGAAAATGGATGGATGGATGGATGGATATATAAATTATAGAAAGGAAAATAAGTGAGATTAAAACATTTCTACTTGCAAGAGGCTTTGTTTTCATTCTCCAGATCAATACAGTGTTAAGAAATAGTAAAACACCACCAGTGACATTTAGTATATAAAATTATTAATGTTTGATCATTTTTTATTAGCAAATTAAAATAAATGTAGCCATCAGAGTCCAATACTGTACAATAACCTGCGCTGGCAACCTAACTCCACAAACAAACAAAGAAAAAAACAAACTCACCAGTTGCCACTTTTAGAATAAACAATCAGCTGAAGGCTTTTATCACAAACAGAGCCACCATAAAAGTGGAGAGGATATCAGTCAGGAATGCAAATAGACATTAGCTAAAGGGCTTTCAATGATTTAAAACTTACCTGAGCCAACCTGCTTGAGTCACTGACCGCATGGCAAATTTTCCAGAAAAAAAAAGAAAAAAATTAAATAAATAAACAAACGGCCGGAAACACGCGATCGGTAGGTAGAGCTCACGTTGGACTATTCAGGGCGCTGAAAACTGCGCCCAGCATCTTCCCATTGTTTTGTAACATCGTGGAATAACTGCGCATGCGCCACTTATAATGAGAGTCTATGGATAAGATCAGAGTGTCCCCAAAACAGGAAATACGTCACCAATCAGAAAACGTTTTTTTGAAACAAACAATATAACTCATCATTACTCATAAAATATTTATCCTACACAACTAAAAACATATATGCATATATTTCAAAATATTTTTATTTTCTTATTTCATCTTTATTAAAAAGATTAAAGTCTTCAATGTAAAATGGTCCATAAGTTCCAGTGGTGCGGCGCCCTAGCGCCCCCTATTGGCCGGCCGCCCCTGCACAGACCCATCTTCTGTAACCACTGCACCACCTCTTCTAAGGTGAACAGACAAAAGATGAGCAGGAATGTCTCAGTCCGTCAGTTTAGGTCTAGTTTGAGACGGACGGACAGGTTCAGGGTCTGAAGTCCAACAAGAAGGTTCTGAAGGAGCTGAGGACTGGACCCATGTCAGGAGGTCCTGAAGGTCCAGACTTCTGAACCAGGACCATGTGGTGTCAGGGACAGGAAGTAGAAAGAATCTGCAGAATGTTGTTCCAGCTCTGGACTCAAACCCCTCCGGCTGTAAAAACCCAGTCCACGCTCTTGTTTTGAAGAGTATAATGAGCTTTATTTTGAAACCCCAGCCCAGAGAGTAAACTGGTTCCACTGGGTGTCCCTGCTGGTCCTGTCTTGTGTTGTCCAACATGTCTCACAGTGAGACACATGCACATGGACAAAAGCCCAGCACCTAATGGGACTCGTGTCCAGGACAGAAGACACATCTGTCTTATGGGACATTTTCAGGTTTTTATCAACAAAAACTGAATAAACTCCACAAACTTTTCACTTTCCAGGAGTTCATTTTGTTTATTTAAATTAAATTTGACAATAATCTGTTTTTATTTTAAATGAATCAAAAGAAACTTTGAAGTTTTAAATTAGAGGTCAAAGGTCAACGGGAGTGAGTCCAACCCGTTAAGACCGGCGGCTCAAGTCCACGTCCAAGGCTCTGTGTGTTTGGGCTTAGAGGTCAGAGGTCAAACAGGCGCAGTAACCTGAGCGGGCCGACCCGGGTCACGGGTCGCCTCAGGGACGCTGAGAGCACTTCACCTGAGCCTGACCCCCGACACCCCCACACCTCCGACACCCCCACACCGGGCGAGGGCTTTCACTTCCTGAGTCCACAGCTCCGTCACGTCCTGCTGCTCCTGCTGATCAGAACCTCCTTCTGACCCAAACGTCTCATGGAGACAGAACTCACTGACAGCTGGCAGCAGAACTGACAAATGTCTCCACAGATCCCAGTCCTGGTCCACAGCTCAGACCTGACAGCAGAACCCTCAACGGGTCGGAGGAAGTTGGACCTTCTGTTTTCAGAAGTTTAACATGACTGAACATGGAGGATGTTGCCACAGGACCTTCAACTCCCACTGACGTCCCTCTTCTCCTCCGTAGAACCCTGTGGAACCATCAAACAGAACCTGAGGAACCATCAAACAGAACCTGTGGAACCATCAAACAGAACCTGAGGAACCGTCAGAATCTTCTGCTCATGGGTCAACAGGGTCTCTAATCACAATTTTAATTTTCACACTGACTGTTGGTCTGAGTCTTACTTTATACTCTGTGGTTCTGCCTGCCTTACAAAGTGCTGTGGCTCGTCGCCACGGCAACAAGTTACTCAGCAGATTCTGGGACTTTTGTATTACCCAGCATGCTTTTCTTCCTCCTGTTTCCATCTGGCCGCCCCCACAGATCCTCCATGTCTCTGATTCAGTCAGAGGGTAGACAGGAAGAGATAAATACCCTTCAAAATAAGAGTCTGATCACATGGTAGCTTGTGTCCTGAGCTCCAGTTGGTCTTTAGAGACAAGTGGACAGAGGATTTACCAAAACTCTGCAGAGTCTCGTCTGTTTTTATTTTATGATTAAACTACGTTGTTGTTTCTGTAAACGCATATTTTCAAATTAAAAGTTGTTTCACATTAAAATTTGTTTCAGTAAACGCATATTTTCAAATTAAAAGTTGTTTCACATTAAAAGTTGTTTCAGTAAACGCATATTTTCAAATTAAAAGTTTTCAAATTAAAAGTTCTTTCTGTAAATGCATATTTTCAAATTAAAAGTTGTTTCAAATTAAAAGTTGTTCTGTAAACGCATATTTTCAAATGAAAAGTGGTTTCAAATTAAAAGTTGTTTCTGTAAATGCATATTTTCAAATTAAAAGTGGTTTCAAATTAAAAGTTGTTTCTGTAAACGCATATTTTCAAATTAAAAGTGGTTTCAAATTAAAAGTTGTTTCTGTAAATGCATATTTTCAAATTAAAGGTGGTTTCAAATTAAAAGTTGTTTCTGTAAACGCATATTTTCAAATTAGAAGTGATTTCAAATTAAAAGTTGTTTCAGTAAATGCATATTTTCAAATTAAAAGTTGTTTCAAATTAAAAATTGTTCTGTAAATGCATATTTTCAAATTAAAGGTGGTTTCAAAGTCAAGTCATTTCTCAGCCGTAGTGATCTGGAGAAGGCCATCCATGCCTTTGTGACCTCCAGACTTGACTATTGTAATGCTTTGTATGTTGGTATTAATCAATCCTCCATCTCCCGTTTACAGCTTGTACAGAACTCTGCCGCGCGCTTTTTGACCAACACACGAAAATATGAACACATCACTCCTGTCCTGTCCTCTCTACACTGGCTCCCGGTTCAGTTCAGGATACAGTTCAAGCTGCTGCTGTTTGTTTTCAAAGCTCTGAATGGACTTGCTCCTCTGTACATCTCAGAACTTTTGAAAGTCCATCAGCCCGGCAGAGCTTTACGCTCTGCCAGTCAACACCTGCTGGAGGTGCCTCGCTCAAGGTACAAACAATGGGGAGACCGGTCATTTTCTGTTGCCGGCCCAAAAGCCTGGAACAGTCTCCCCCTTGAGCTGCGTGCCACCTCTGATCTGACTCTGTTCAAAACCAGACTGAAGACCCACTTGTTCAAAAAAGCTTTCAGTGTGTAACTTTTATTACTTTTGGTATTTTAATATGTAGCATTTTTTATTTCCATTGCCTTTTTATTTCCACTTGTTCAAATAAGCTTCCAGTGTGTAACTTTTATTACTTTTGGTATTTTAATATGTAGCATTTTTTATTTCCATTGCCTTTTTATTTCCACTTGTTCAAATAAGCTTCCAGTGTGTAACTTTTATTACTTTTGGTATTTTAATATGTAACATTTTTTATTTCCATTGCCTTTTTATTTCCACTTGTTCAAAAAAGCTTTCAGTGTGTAACTTTTATTACTTGTGTTATTTTAGTGTTATTTTAGTATGTAGCATTTTTTATTTCCATTGCCTTCTTTTATTGCTGTTGTTTCTTATTCTATTTTCATTGATTTATTGTTCCAGTTTATTCATCTTTTTATCCTGTTAAGCACCTTGGTCAATGCAAGGCATTGTAGGAAGGTGCTATACAAATAAAGTTTATTATTATTATTATTATTATTAAAGTTGTTTCAGTAAATGCATATTTTCAAATTAAAAGTTGTTTCAAATTAAAAGTTGTTCTGTAAATGCATATTTTCAAATGAAAAGTGGTTTCAAATTAAAAGTTGTTTCTGTAAACGCATATTTTCAAATTAAAAGTGGTTTCAAATTAAAAGTTGTTTCTGTAAATGCATATTTTCAAATTAAAAGTGGTTTCAAATTAAAAGTTGTTTCTGTAAATGCATATTTTCAAATTAAAGGTGGTTTCAAATTAAAAGTTGTTTCTGTAAATGCATATTTTCAAATTAGAAGTGATTTCAAATTAAAAGTTGTTTCAGTAAATGCATATTTTCAAATTAAAAGTTGTTTCAAATTAAAAGTTGTTCTGTAAACGCATATTTTCAAATGAAAAGTGGTTTCAAATTAAAAGTTGTTACTGTAAACGCATATTTTCAAATTAAAAGTGGTTTCAAATTAAAAGTTGTTTCTGTAAATGCATATTTTCAAATTAAAAGTGGTTTCAAATTAAAAGTTGTTTCTGTAAATGCATATTTTCAAATTAAAGGTGGTTTCAAATTAAAAGTTGTTTCTGTAAATGCATATTTTCAAATTAGAAGTGATTTCAAATTAAAAGTTTTTTCAGTAAATGCATATTTTCAAATTAAAAGTTGTTTCAAATTAAAAGTTGTTCTGTAAACGCATATTTTCAAATGAAAAGTGGTTTCAAATTAAAAGTTGTTTCTGTAAACGCATATTTTCAAATTAAAAGTGGTTTCAAATTAAAAGTTGTTTCTGTAAACGCATATTTTCAAATTAAAAGTGGTTTCAAATTAAAAGTTGTTTCTGTAAATGCATATTTTCAAATTAAAGGTGGTTTCAAATTAAAAGTTGTTTCTGTAAACGCATATTTTCAAATTAGAAGTGATTTCAAATTAAAAGTTGTTTCAGTAAATGCATATTTTCAAATTAAAAGTTGTTTCAAATTAAAAGTTGTTCTGTAAACGCATATTTTCAAATGAAAAGTGGTTTCAAATTAAAAGTTGTTACTGTAAACGCATATTTTCAAATTAAAAGTGGTTTCAAATTAAAAGTTGTTTCTGTAAACGCATATTTTCAAATTAAAAGTGGTTTCAAATTAAAAGTTGTTTCTGTAAATGCATATTTTCAAATTAAAGGTGGTTTCAAATTAAAAGTTGTTTCTGTAAACGCATATTTTCAAATTAGAAGTGATTTCAAATTAAAAGTTGTTTCAGTAAATGCATATTTTCAAATTAAAAGTTGTTTCAAATTAAAAGTTGTTCTGTAAACGCATATTTTCAAATGAAAAGTGGTTTCAAATTAAAAGTTGTTTCTGTAAACGCATATTTTCAAATTAAAAGTGGTTTCAAATTAAAAGTTGTTTCTGTAAACGCATATTTTCAAATTAAAAGTGGTTTCAAATTAAAAGTTGTTTCTGTAAATGCATATTTTCAAATTAAAGGTGGTTTCAAATTAAAAGTTGTTTCTGTAAACGCATATTTTCAAATTAGAAGTGATTTCAAATTAAAAGTTGTTTCAGTAAATGCATATTTTCAAATTAAAAGTTGTTTCAAATTAAAAGTTGTTCTGTAAATGCATATTTTCAAATTAAAAGTGGTTTCAAATTAAAAGTTGTTTATGTAAACGCATATTTTCAAATTAGAAGTGATTTCAAATTAAAAGTTGTTTCAGTAATTGCATATTTTCAAATTAAAAGTTGTTTCAAATTAAAAGTTGTTCTGTAAATGCATATTCTCAAATTAAAAGTGGTTTCAAATTAAAAGTTGTTTATGTAAACGCATATTTTCAAATTAGAAGTGATTTCAAATTAAAAGTTGTTTCAGGAAACGCATATTTTCAATTTAAAAGTGGTTTCAAATTAAAAGTTGTTTCTGTAAACGCATATTTTCAAATTAAAAGTGGTTTCAAATTAGGGATGTACAATCCGATACTTAAGAACTGGGTATCGACCGATACCAATACTTTTTCAATCCGATACTGTTCAGGTGTGTGAATCTGTATAATGTAATTTTTGTACTGAGATTGTTCATTTTCACATTGTGTGAGATAAACAGGACACTCACTAACTATTACAGCACACAAGATGCAAGTCTAGCACACACATGTCCTTCTCATTCATGGTTCAGCTGGAAAAACTAAATAAACGCTAAGCATGATGGGAAAGACAACAAAATCCACTTCCTTAGTGGTTAAGGGGAGTGGCTGTGTTATCTTTCCCATCATGCTTAGCTGTTTTTTTTAGTTTTTCCAGCTGAACCATGAGTGAGAAGGACTTTGATCTTAGTTGATACTGTTTTTGATTTTACTTGTTTTATTATTGTCTAATTGACATTTAATTCTGTTGCACTTTGTAGCACTTTGAGATTTTCATTAATGTAAAGTGTGTTATAAATTAAATTCATTATTATTATAATTATGTGTGTGCTAGACTTGCCTCTTTTAGCATAATGCACAAGAAATTTACAAATGGATTCATCAGAACTCATTTAGAGGCTTTATCAGTTCCCATATGCAAATATAGATGGGATTATTTAAGCAAAAAAACATGGAATGGAATTTTTTTGTTACCTCATAAATATATACTCAACAATAAGATCAAAGAATTTTTATTCAAAGTTGTACACAGATATTACCCAGTTAAAGATAACATTTGTCGATTCTTCTCTGATGTTAGTAACAACTGCTCTTTTTGTCAGAATGAAGGTGAGAGTATTGAACACTTGTTTGTAGAATGTCCTCATGTTGTATTATTTTGGTCAGATGTACAACGTTTCCTGACAACAAAAGTTAGAAAAAATATTGTTTTGTCTAAATTACAAATTTTGCTCATTTTCAACAATTCAAACTTCTCTTCAGAAGAGATATATTTAGTTAATCTTATTGTAATTTTAGCAAAATATTATGTCCACAAGATGAAATGGAGTGAAAAAAGCCCCTCATGGAATAATTTTAAAGAATCTGACTTAAAAACATACATTGCATCTATTGAAAAGCTTACTTTGAATAATCAGAAGCTTAGAAAAACAAGAACTATTTTCTCAAAATTTTATGTCTCATAATCAGACCCCTGTATGATATTGTTTATTGCATTGTTACTTATATCTTTATTTAATTTTTGCTTTTTGTTTTATTTTACTTTCTTGTAATGGACTCTGTTCTGTATGATATTTTTGGACTATTGTCAAAATTTGGTTCAATAAAAAAAAAAAAAAA
>JBBPBX010009625.1:23919-38538 GCA_038048925.1 Garcialebias charrua | reverse complement strand
CGTTCACAAGTTTAGGTTTCTCAAGTTCAGGGTTGTCTGCAACAAAAAAGCTAGAGCATAGTCCCACTTCATAAAACGGGACATGTTCAACACCCAGCTCTAATTCTTTCTGATAAATCTTGTTTTGACATTCTAATCTTCGTTGTTCAAACCTAATCTTCATCTCCCTCAGTTTTATATCCAGTTCATTCAAACGGTTTGTCCTATCCAACCCCATTGTAGTAGAAAAAAAACTGTTTTAAACAGCTCACTACCACAAAACGTCTGTTACATAAACTACTCAAAACACAAACGTCACGTCCTAACTACCCTTTAACGTATCATAAAGAGCCAGCTGACATCGAACACAATTCGCACCACCAAGTCAGCTCAAAAATGCAAAAAACTGCTCCAAAAATAGCACATGTGACGAGCCTCCATTATAATTTACCAAAAAAATTAGGGAAAGAGAAAAAAAATATAAGGTTAGCTCATTAGTCAATTAGTCCAATCCCGGACGAGGGCCCATTATATGTTACGACCCGAAGGCACGTAGCACACAAGGACACCAGACACAGAAAGGATGTTAAAAAAAACAATGTTTATTTCAGGCTCTCTGGAGTCTGTGTCCTAAAAAAAAGGTGATTAAAGAAAAAAGTTGGACTTCTCAAAAAACAGCTTCTTTAATACAAAAAACTCAAAGTCCAGCAGGACACTCACGGCTCTTGGTTTTCAGCACTCAGCAGGTCTCCACAATGGAAGGATTCAGCTTCCACCTCTTAAATATGCAGCAGCAGGTCACAACAGAAGGATTCAGCTCCTTCTTCAAACGCACAGCAGCAGGTCTCACGCCAGCTCCAAACGACAGCACTTCAACATTTGTTCTATAGTGCAGTCAGCAAAGACCTGCACCGTGGGCTGTTCAATAAATTTCTTCAAATTGAACTCCATGATGTGGACACAAACAGCTTTTAAGCTGTACCCCTCTTCAAAAGACTTTCACTGTAAACAACAGAAAAAAATCCCAGCTGCATTTGAAAGCAGCACAATCCAAAAACACACACAGCTGCGTGTTTCAGCTCAATCAGCAACTAGGAGCTGGTCCTGTCAGCTCCAGAGAGAGTGCAAACTACAGCACACAGCTGTCACACACCAAATGTAAAAAGGAGCAGTTAATTCTATTAACTGCTGTCCAAAAACACTTGGCTTCAAAAGACTTCACCACACTCTCAATATTTTAAGCACAAAAATCTCAATGTCTGCTCAAAACCAGATTTCCACAAACATGCACAGCGCTGGACCCTCGTAGGCGGGTCAAACAAACCGCAGGTTTAATTAATTAACCCAACAAGGATCACAACAGCTCAACAAGGACTCAAAAATCCAGACAATGTCTCAAAGATCCATTCAAGGACTCAAAAAGGGATTCAAAAATCCAGACAAGGGCTCAAAAAGATTCAAGATCCAGACAAGGAGCAAAAGGAGAAGAAAAAGGATCCAAGATCCAGACAAGGAGTCAAAAAGGATTCAAGATCCCGGACGAGGCGCCCAAAATATGTTACGACCCGAAGGCACGTAGCACACAAGGACACGACACAGAAAGGATGTTTAATAAAAAAATAGTTTATTTTAGGCTCTCTGGAGTCTGTGTCCTAAAAAAAAAGGTGATTAAAGAAAAAAGTTGGACTTCTCAAAAAACAGCTTCTTTAATACAAAAAACTCAAAGTCCAGCAGGACACTCACGGCTCTTGGTTTTCAGCACTCAGCAGGTCTCCACAATGGAAGGATTCAGCTTCCACCTCTTAAATATGCAGCAGCAGGTCACAACAGAAGGATTCAGCTCCTTCTTCAAACGCACAGCAGCAGGTCTCACGCCAGCTCCAAACGACAGCACTTCTGCTCGTCTCACGACATCCGCTTCTTCATACGGACTTCTTTACACAGCTCAAACGGCCTCCTCAAAAGGCTCCAAACGGCCACCTCAAATGGCTCCAAACGGCTCATCAAACGGCCTCCTCAAAAGGCTCCAAACGGCCACATCAAATGGCTCCAAACGGCTCACAAACGGCCACATCAAATGGCTCCAAACGGCTCACAAACGGCCACCTCAAATGGCTCCAAACACTGGCTTCATGGCTCCTCTTCACACTGCTGCTTTTGCTGCTGCTGCTACATCATCATGTTTGCTGTTTATTCATCAGACCTGAGGCTCCTTCATCCCAGACTGCTGCAGCTGCTTGGATCAGCTGCTCATTCATCTGCATTTGGTTCTGGGGCTGCTGGACCTCTGATGCTGCAGCTCTTTCTCTTGCTGCAACTCCTGCATCAGGTCTCCTTCTCCTGGATCAGCTCAGACCTCTTCTGGATCTCTCTGCTTGCTGCCACTCTCACTTGGAACCTCTTTCTGCTCTGTGGCTTGGAACCTAATATAGGGAGAGAGAGAGCACTGCCTCCACCTACAGCTAATGAGCACCAGCTGCAATCAATTAGGCTCATACAGCCTAAACAGCTCATGCCTCTGCTCAAAACAATATTGTGTCCTGACTAAAATAAATTATATGCCTGGGGCATGTAACACTGATCTATGTTTTGTTGCTTTTTAAAAATAAAACTATTTCAGTCATAAAAAGTTCACACGAACATGAATCTAGTGATGTTTTCAGGTATAAAAGCAGGAGACGTCTGGACCCACTGATGTCCTATAAGTTCTTATTAAACTGAACATTTTGGTCCAGAGTGTTTTGTAATGAACAGTCATGTGTTTGTTACTGTAAAGACTTGAATCCAAATGAGGAATTCGTTTGAGATTACTCAATTTTCTCTGCAAATATGTCACAATCAGTTCTGGTAAAAGTAAATAAGACTGGAGTTCCAATGAATAATGACTGAATATGCAGTTGGTTTAATGGAACTCCCAAACCCTGTCATTTGATCAACATTACCCATAGTTCCCATGGGACTTTCAAATGGCAGTTTGAATTAGCATTTTTAGGTCCATTGGTATGTATATGAGGCCATTTACTAGTACATCACATTACAGATTCAGTTGCTATGGCAGATGAAGTTGCTAGGGAAGACTGCAAGTCATGTCACCTGTAACCTGTAACCTATCCATGGTCAAGGCAGGATTGCATTGGTCAATTTTATCAGAAGTCAGGATTGTATTGGTCACTTTTATCTGAAGGTGGGATTGTATTGGTCACTTTTATGTGAAGGTGGGATTGTATTGGTCACTTTTATCTGAAGGTGGGATTGTATTGGTCACTTTTATCTGAAGGCGAGATTGTATTGGTCACTTTTATGTGAAGGCGGGATTGTATTGGTCACTTTTATGTGAAGGTGGGATTGTATTGGTCACTTTTATGTGAAGGTGGGATTGTATTGGTCACTTTTATCTGAAGGTGGGATTGTATTGGTCACTTTTATGTGAAGGTGGGATTGTATTGGTCACTTTTGTCTGAAGGTGGGATTGTATTGGTCACTTTTATGTGAAGGCGGGATTGTATTGGTCACTTTTATGTGAAGGTGGGATTGTATTGGTCACTTTTATCTGAAGGTGGGATTGTATTGGTCACTTTTATCTGAAGGCGAGATTGTATTGGTCACTTTTATGTGAAGGCGGGATTGTATTGGTCACTTTTGTCTGAAGGTGGGATTGTATTGGTCACTTTTATGTGAAGGTGGGATTGTATTGGTCACTTTTGTCTGAAGGTGGGATTGTATTGGTCACTTTTATGTGAAGGCGGATTGTATTGGTCACTTTTATGTGAAGGTGGGATTGTATTGGTCACTTTTATGTGAAGGTGGGATTGTATTGGTCACTTTTATGTGAAGGTGGGATTGTATTGGTCACTTTTATGTGAAGGTGGGATTGTATTGGTCACTTTTATGTGAAGGTGGGATTGTATTGGTCACTTTTATGTGAAGGCGGGATTGTATTGGTCACTTTTATGTGAAGGCGGGATTGTATTGGTCACTTTTATGTGAAGGCGGGATTGTATTGGTCACTTTTATGTGAAGGCGGGATTGTATTGGTCACTTTTATGTGAAGGTGGGATTGTATTGGTCACTTTTATGTGAAGGCGGGATTGTATTGGTCACTTTTATGTGAAGGCGGGATTGTATTGGTCACTTTTATGTGAAGGTGGGATTGTATTGGTCACTTTTATGTGAAGGTGGGATTGTATTGGTCACTTTTATGTGAAGGTGGGATTGTATTGGTCACTTTTATGTGAAGGCGGGATTGTATTGGTCACTTTTATGTGAAGGTGGGATTGTATTGGTCACTTTTATCTGAAGGTGGGATTGTATTGGTCACTTTTATCTGAAGGCGAGATTGTATTGGTCACTTTTATGTGAAGGCGGGATTGTATTGGTCACTTTTATGTGAAGGTGGGATTGTATTGGTCACTTTTATGTGAAGGTGGGATTGTATTGGTCACTTTTGTCTGAAGGTGGGATTGTATTGGTCACTTTTATGTGAAGGTGGGATTGTATTGGTCACTTTTGTCTGAAGGTGGGATTGTATGGGTCACTTTTATGTGAAGGCGGTATTGTATTGGTCCATTTTATGTGAAGGTGGGATTGTATTGGTCACTTTTATGTGAAGGTGGGATTGTATTGGTCACTTTTGTCTGAAGGTGGGATTGTATTGGTCACTTTTATGTGAAGGCGGGATTGTATGGGTCACTTTTATGTGAGGCGGTATTGTATTGGTCCCTTTTATGTGAAGGCGGGATTGTATTGGTCACTTTTATGTGAAGGCAGGATTGTATTGGTCACTTTTATGTGAAGTCGGGATTGTATTGGTCATCATCATCATCAACTTTATTCGACAGACTCGTGGTCCACAAAAAAACTTTACACACACAACACATACCGAAAAAAATAAAAGAATAAAAAATATATATAATAAAAAATAAAATCTTATAAGAGACTTGCGTACCAATGATTCCACAGAGCCGACTGGTATCTTAGCGCACTGACAGAGGGATGTGAAAACAGGGTCACTTTTATGTGAAGGCAGGATTGTATTGGTCACTTTGATCTAAAGGCGGGATTGTATTGTTCACTTTTATGTGAAGACGGGATTGTATTGGTCACTTTTATCAGACGTCGGGATTGTATTGGTCACTTTTATCTGAAGGCGGGATTGCATTGGTCACTTTTATGTGAAGGTGGGATTGTATTGGTCACTTTTATCTGAAGGTGGGATTGTATTGGTCACTTTTATCTGAAGGCGAGATTGTACTGGTCACTTTTATGTGAAGGCGGGATTGTATTGGTCACTTTTATGTGAAGGCGGATTGTATTGGTCCCTTTTATGTGAAGGTGGGATTGTATTGGTCACTTTTATGTGAAGGCGGGATTGTATTGGTCACTTTTATGTGAAGGTGGGATTGTATTGGTCACTTTTATGTGAAGGCGGGATTGTATTGGTCACTTTTATGTGAAGGCGGGATTGTATTGGTCACTTTTATCAGAAGTCGGGATTGTATTGGTCACTTTTATGTGAAGGCGGGATTGTATTGGTCACTTTTATGTGAAGGCGGGATTGTATTGGTCACTTTTATGTGAAGGCGGGATTGTATTGGTCACTTTTATGTGAAGGCGGGATTGTATTGGTCACTTTTATGTGAAGGCGGGATTGTATTGGTCACTTTTATGTGAAGGCGGGATTGTATTGGTCACTTTTATGTGAAGGCGGGATTGTATTGGTCACTTTTATGTGAAGGCGGGATTGTATTGGTCACTTTTATCAGAAGTGGGATTGTATTGGTCACTTTTATGTGAAGGCGGGATTGTATTGGTCACTTTTATGTGAAGGCGGGATTGTATTGGTCACTTTTATGTGAAGGCGGGATTGTATTGGTCACTTTTATGTGAAGGCGGGATTGTATTGGTCACTTTTATGTGAAGGCGGGATTGTATTGGTCACTTTTATGTGAAGGTGGGATTGTATTGGTCACTTTTATGTGAAAGCGGGATTGTATTGGTCACTTTTATGTGAAGGCGGGGTTGTATTTTTGACTTTTATGTGAAGGCGGGATTGTATTGGTCACTTTTATTAGAAGTCGGGATTGTATTGGTCACTTTTATGTGAAGGCATGATTGTATTTGTCACTTTTATGTGAAGGCGGGATTGTATTGGTCAGGGTCGGTTATCCCGTGGATACGGCTGTTATTCCTTCGTGAACGGGCTTCCAGGTCAGTTAGATGCGTTTGCATGTCTTATTATAGGCTTTAGCGTGTGGTTCAGTACGTCTTTGACATCCATGTTGAATTCCTCCACCTCGGTTAGTCGCTGCTCCGCCTCCTCAACTCTGCTCTTCACGTCTTTCAGGTCTGCAACAATGTCATCCAGTCGTTTCCACATCTCTTCTCTAAACTCCGACATTTCTTTTTTTAAAGTCCCAACTGGTCAGTAATTTGTTTTTTGAGGTTCGTCTGAACTTCCTTCAGCTCCGAGAGAATGCTAGCTCCCATAGCTTACATAGCTTTCTCCATTGCTAGCTTGCTACCATCTGAAGCCTCCATCATTAAATCGGCTGATTCTTTCGCGTTTTCCTGCTGGTTTCCTCTCGTCTTCTTCATGTTGCGGCTCTCGAGCTGGCCGGCTGGTGAAGCTCAGAGCCCGGCGTTCTGCCTCGCTGTCTTCAGCTGATGGTCTCGATTCTCATCGCCAGTCTCCCGCGTGCACGGACCAGGAAAACAACGGGGATCTGCGGCCGGAGCAGCTCTCTGTGGGAGGCGAGCCGCGGACGCGCGCTCCCCCACCAGCTGCTAGCACATCTGCTAGCTCGGATGACATCAAGTTCTGTGTTGTCAACGCCCGATCTGTTTGCAACAAAACGTTCATCCTCAGGGATTACTTTGAAGATCACGACTTGGACTTTTTCTGCATCACAGAGTCGTGGATGTCGCCGGGTGAGTCCAGCGCATTGACGGAAATAATACCACCAAACTGTTTGTTTTTTAACGACCCGCGGCCATCAGGTCGTGGTGGTGGATTATTAACAATATTCAAATCAACTTTTGACTGTAAACAACTGTCCATTCCAGTCTCCTGCTCTAGCTTTGAGCTGACTGTGTTTGAACTAGGCCATTCACCTGTAACTTTGTGTGCTCTTGTCTACCGGCCGCCTCGTTCTAAGAACTTCATCATCGAGTTTTCTGATTTCTTGGCTGAAATTACAGCTAAATATTCTCGGGTCGTCATTTCAGGCGACTTCAACTTGCATGTGTGTTTGCCTGAGAAGCCCATGGTTAAGGACTTTTTAGATTTATTGGACTCATTTAATTTAACTCAACACGTGAACTCTCCCACGCAGCAGCGTGGACATTTATTGGACCTTGTTTTAACATGTGATCAGGGACGGCTGGTATAAGTGGGCTAGTAGGGCTAAGCCCTACCTGGTATTCACAGGTTAAACATTATATATATAATTATAAACAATTTATAAATAACAACTTAAAAATAAACAGAATTTAAAAATAATGGCCCTCATGCACGAACCGTTCGTACGCACAGATTTGTTCTTATACTGTTCGTACGAGTGATTTAGGATCATTTGTGGCATCCAACAATGTTTTCGTATCCTAGGATTTTTCTCAGATACGAACAAAATTTACGAGTGGTCCGGACCTGTCGTATATTTTAGGAGCGTCAGTCTGCTGTCATCCAGACGGGATTTCTCCACTAATAACTTCATATTTCGTTATTTAGAAAATATTTTGAGTTTAAAAAAGTCACGCACCACAATTGTTTTTGACAATAGGTTCTGTTTGAATTAGAATTATAATTTTAAGTTTAATTTGTCTGGTGTGTCGCGCAGGCTTCAGTGAGTCGTGCGCTCCCCTTGGTCATCAAGCCGCTCCTCATATTAACACCCAATTCCCATGCACCGCCGCAGAACAAGTACGGATTAAGACTGATCTTGTGCCAAACACCATCGGAGCAATAGATTATTATATCTGATTCGAAATATAACCTGCAGAATGTGGCTGCGCGATGACCAGGAGGAGCGCGCATGAGAGAAGCTGCTGAGCGCGCGCTGCTCTCCGCCGTGCGTCCATCTCCCTCTCAGCCACACATAAAAAAGAAGTGCCCAAAGTACCGATCCGTTCCGAGCCGAGTGGAACCTGCGCTTGTGTGCCACCCCCACCTCCTCTTCCCCCCTCCTCCGCCTCCATCACCTCGCCCTCAGCTCCGTGCGCCGCGTTGTGCAGGCGATGGAGCCGTGAGCCGCGCGCACTGAAGAACCGAGCTGCTATGGAGGAGAAGCGCGGGGGGGGGGCAGGCGTCTAGATCAGTGAGACCAGCAGACCCACCAGTCTGGACCACTTTCTGCGACACACGTGCACTCTGAGTCCAGGAACAGGGGTTTTTGTTTCCAACATCGCACAGAAAGGATGTGGGGCTTGTGCTGCAAAACATGTTGGCATCTTGCAGCGTGGCATTTATTGTCCACCATCTCCTGACCACCTCCTGTCCGTGCTGCGGCGAGACGTTTGTTTGAAGCCATTTTCAGATCAAACCATTTATTCTTGATTTCTGATACTGTACGACCCACGGGACACAACATATGCACTACAATATTAATATGATGTTAACTGTAGTTTCGAGACAATTTAAAATGCTTCTGTTGAAAAACACATCCGACACTTGCGGGGGGGTGGGGGGTAGCGGTGCCACTCTTCTGAATAAGTGAAACTATAATGTAACACAGTAAAATTAAAGATATTTGACCATCCGACACTTGCGGGGGGGTGGGGGGGGTAGCCACAGCGCCACTGAGAGCAGATCTCCGAACGCGTGAAGTTCCTCTTACTTCTTGATTTTGAATGAATGGACACTTCCTGCTGTCAGAAGGCAGGAAACGTGGCCTTATATGGTGTTTTGAGGGGTGGGAATTATGTAAATGACCTCTACGCGAGCACGCGCAGGTTGATAGAACAGGTGGGATTCATCATATTTACGCAACCCATTTACACACGTTTCCTGTGGATAGAAGACTTTGTTGGATCTGACGTGGCATGTTCGTACGAACGCTTCGTACGAACAAAAGTAGGAGAAATTTAGGATAAAAATACGAACATTTTCGTGCATGAGGGCCAATGTGTCTTATTTAGTGAAAATTACAACAAAAACTGGTGCTAAACCATCTGGGGTTGTTCTGCGGGGCTAGCTTTTCACAGCCCATTTTAATTCAATGTCTCTGTGGTTCAGAATGATTGACATGCGTCTCTCGCCACGCCCCCTCAGTTTGCGGCTCATTGGGGCTAATTCTGATCAGCCCAGGATCAGCCCAATGCCACAGAAATAAGCCAGTTAATAGGGTGGACGTACAATAACGTGCTTCAAGCCCAAGTTTATGTGGGTGTGGTTTAGTGTAGGTAGTGGTACCATGGCAAGCAAGATTAAAATTACTACTAATTTTATTTCCTCATGCATCGGGTCGGGGAGAGATAAAAAAAAAAAAAGACACCTGACCCAGTCTGACAAATGTACGGATGGAGCGAGGAGGAAGTGTTGTCTAGCTTCAAAAACACGGTAAAAACAATTGTTTGTTGCTAAAAATTATAGCAAAGATGTGTCTGAGCTTAACAGTTCCTTAAATCAATTCACGAAATGGTCAAATCTGCTGGATTTAAATAGTTTCGGTTTGACATTTTCCAAACAGCCTCGGGTGCGCTACGAAAATAAATGATAAAAAATCGAATTTTATCTCAAATGTTTCATCTAGGCCAACAGTCAGTAAATTAGAGACATATAATTACACACTGGTAGCAGAAAAAATATCCACCGAGTGGTTTCTGAGCTTTTTATCTGAATAGCCTGGACCTCGCCAGGCTAAACTAACAAAACTCCGCCTTCTGTTCTCTGATTGGTCCATTCAAAAATCTAACGGAGAAATCGCTGTCTATGGGAGAGATGCCAGACCCTAGTACAAAGCGAAGTGAAGGACATGGGTCTGGTATCAACCAGGCTAATGTGGTCAGAATGTAAGTCTTAATTATTTATGAATATTTTAAACGGCGAACATGCTAATAACGTGATGCTAATGCATTTTTAGAATAAGGCACAAATAACATCCACATTTGTTCATTGCATATCTTCTGCTGCGCTTCAGGTCAGAGTTTTAAAATAAATGGTTTTATAATGATGGTGAAAGACAGATACTGTATTGCAAAGAAAAGGGAATGGAATAAAATAAGGAAACGGAAGAAGTTAAAAAAACTAAAGTTGAAATGAGTCTGCTGCCATTATTATCAGCTCCTCCATAGTCTGGTAGTGATGGAAACAGGACACTTTTTATTTTCTCTTGCAAACAAAACATCTGAAATGGAGACAATGGAGGCTTGTGGCTTCTGTCTGCGCCTTCTGCTCGTCATTTCAATTACAGACCCTATGTGTCTCCATGAAAGCAACAATTCTACGTTGTTCAGTTTGCACTAAGATGACCTGCTTCTTGTTTTAGACCATATGTGTCAAACTCAAGGCCCGGGGGCCAAATGTGGCCCTCGTTGACATCTTATCTGGCCCCCACGCTGTTATTTTAAATGTAAAATACTTTTATCACTTTACTTTTTTTCAGTAATCTTTGATTATGATGTCAAAAGTGCAACAGAGAACGTCAAATGAGACCAAGCAAACGCTTGTTGAGGAACCTGCACCAAGACAAGATGTTGGGTACTGTAAATGACTTGAGTTAATGTAGATTCTGAAACCAGCCCAGTTTGAAAAAGGTTTGAATTTCGGCCCCCCTTTTGTAAGTGAGTTTGACACCCCTGGGATAGAGAGCGAAACGTCTTTCCACAAAAAACAAACTGTACAGATGACCTGATTGACCATTATTGGATTTTGTACCTGGATGACTGAGCATGAACTTTGAAGATAAAAAGTGAAAAACTCATGTTGCATGTTCATTATGGAGACAGGATGATTGCTCTGAGAGATCTCTGCAACCAAATGAGACCGGTTCTTCTCAGGAGAAAGGGCAGAGAAATGCCAGAGGAAGTCAGGAGGGGAGACTTCCTGTTGGTAAACATCCTCACAGATTAGGCGTGTACCGGTAATTAAAGAGGAACTTACCCAAAAATTAACTTTTTTTTATCTGATAAACTCCCTAGAATGTGTGTAAAATGTTGTATAGCACTATATGTCTGTGTTAATTTTCATGATTTTGTGCGTATTTGTTCAAATCGGCAATATTTGGTCTAAAAACGTGTTTTCACTAATCCTATGGGTTGAACTGTGGTACTGCAGCCTAATTTTCTTATTGGTCAACGACTCTCACTCTGACGTGTCTTGTTACACTCTGTCGTCACATGCTCTGCTGGGTTAGTATAAAAGGTTCAAGCAGAGCCACTCCCCTGCAGAGATCGGGAGTTGGGTTAGCGATAGCAACGTAGCATTAGCATTGTGAGTGTGATGTTTCACTGCACACTTAATAAACATACTGTTTTGGAGCTGACGTCGCTTTATTGCTTAAACCGCACGATACACTTTCTCATACAGCACAACCCTTCATTGCTCCGTTCTCTGCACTTTTCCTTTCTGTCTCACCCGCGCGCTTGCCACACGCTCTCTCGCGGTGCGTTCACTGACAGTCTGTAACATAAATGCACAAGCACCGCTGATCGATATCATTTTCAGATTAGCAGTATATTTATGGCTCTCTCGGCTTCTGGTGAGGGAGGGGGTGAAAAGTCCTCCATCTCACAAACGTAACTCTCCATGTTGCATAAATTATGCTAATGCTAGCTGCATGTCAAGGTCTCACGTCCAGGCCACACCTCCTCCCCTCCTTTGGGCAGTGCCTCTAGGCACACCCACATTGTTGCATTTTTTTAAATCTTGTCTTGGGGCGGAGCTATAGTTTCACAGTGGGGTAAGTTCCTCTTTAAAGAGGCTGCGTGGACACGAGGCTTTAAACCGTGGCAGGTGGCAGGGTTTATGCCACCTCAATGGGGAAATGTTTCATTTTCTTTTGGGGGGAATCCTCCCTCCACACATTATTACTGCTCGCCGCCAAAAGCTAACCCAATTCAAGATGGCTGCCATAGCCAATTGAAAGAAAGCACAAACAGTCAGTTTTACAGATGTCGACGTAGAAATTTGGCCGTATAGCTGAGCATTGTCCCCAACACACATTCCAACCAAGAACATGCGAGACGTTGCACGAGACTGAAGCTTAATCTTATTTTAAAGATTTGCTCCGTCATTTCTCGACGGATTGCGATCTTTGTTTGAAACTCTGCCACGAAAGGTGGCCGGCGAAATGCATTCTTTCAGCGTTTGCTGGGCCTTTTATCTTTCTCGGAGGTCCACTCCGATCTGCGATCTGAGCGCCATCAGGACGCAGGATCTTTCATCCTCAAGCTCTGAAGTCGGACGACGGTTCATTTCTTCTTCTGTGGCGGAAACTCGGACCCCCCTCTGTTGAGATATTAAAGCTGCACGTTGCCCCGTTTGTCTGAGGTCCACGCTGCTCGGCGTCCAAACGAGTGCCGGGTTTGATTAATAGGAGGCGCCGTGCACACAAAACAAAAGTCCACGTTGCCTGCACCAGGAGGTTGTCCATCTGTTTCTCGCTGCAGCCTCTCAGCAGATAGAAATCTGATTTCTAAAAACAGACACGATGAGGTGAGATGGCGAGAACATAGCGGGCTACTCATAGACGGAATCAGAGGAGCTGAGGGGGACGAGGGCGATGAGAGGGAGCTGGGAAGAGTGGGAGGACGAGAGGGGAGAGCAGGACTTGGCTTCAGTTGTCTGTGATGAGCCGTTTCTTTTATTTCATCTTCTCTACGGAGACGACGACCGAGCACAGCGTGGGCCTGTTTGTTCCAGATACTCTAATTTTTAATTTATTTTAATCACTTTAAAAGAGTCATGACTAAACATGCCCACAACACCACTTCCAAAAAGCCGGCGCCTAAATGAGGCCTTAAAAGAAGACTGACATTATCAAAGGAGGAAAAATACCGTAACTAATAAAGTGAAATTAACTTTTTTTAAAGTGATGATTGCAATAAAAAATATCACGTCCTATAATAAATAACTTCAGACAGTGAGTTTGGGTTCCTAAAAAAGCATGTTTGTTTGTGCTAGCTGGCACTAATGCCTTTTAGCATCTTCTAGCTTGCACCAACTACCGGTAATGTTTCCTGCTAATAGTGGTTAGCACCTGCTGGCTAGCTGCTAACTACTGTATAGGAATCATTCCGTATTTGAAACAAAAAAAAGACACATTTCTTATTAAGATGATAAGGAACAACTTATTCCTTATTTTAAAAGTCAGTAACAACTTGTAGAGATAATACATGTAAATGCAACAGATAAAAGGATGGTTCAGTCAAATCAGAGCTAAACAATTGTTGTTTTATTTATTTATTTATTTATTTTTTGCAGGCAAATATGTTGAAGACAAAACAACACTTTGTGCTAACCGAAGCTAATAAGAATTCTGTTAATTAAGCTGCTGTCTGTAAGAATTCACATTTGATTCATTTTAATCACACTACTAGACTTTGCTGAAACTTGTTAAAGGTGCAGTCTGCAGTTTCTGTAGTGCAGCCTGTAAGTTTTCTAAAAATGTATTTTTAACATATTTCTTCACTCTGTCACTATCTCCTGACAGACTGATGTTAGACAAAGTAATCTCTGAAAAAACTATAGTCCCCTTGCTTCTCCAGGTGTTACTAAAAGCATTTCTAAAAACCCACAGTGACCCGCCGTTAACCAGCCAATAAAAACAGAGTTTTTAACCAGCCAATAAAAACAGAGTTTTTAACCAGCCAATAAAAACAGAGCTTCTCACTTCTCACGCTCCTAACCCACGCCCCCGCCTGTCCCAGCCCCAGCGGCCGCGCACGTTCTCGTTCAAAGGATTGCAAAGCGATGCAAAACTGTTTTGTATGTGACACAAATGTATTAAATTCCCCTTCTTCATCCCTGATCTGGACTTTTCTTTTGTTTTTTTGCCAAAAGTCAAGTGATCGCTTCCTCCTCCGCTGACTCCATGACTGAAATGATGAGGAAATGAATTAATTTGTCACGAGCGAATTAAACTCGGGTTCAACGTGGCTGCGTGCGGTTCTGCAGATTTGCTGGTGTTCTGGTGTGCTGGACCAGCACTCCATTTTTTTATTTTATTTTTTAGAACGTTTTATTAACATATAAACACAGAATATCGCAGCGGTTGAGACAGGACATGCAGTGGAGGCGGAGCTAAGGAGGCAGAGCTGAATTTCAGCAGAGCAAGGGGGAGCAGGAGGGATCAGAATGGTTTCCCTGTTGAAAATTTTTCTAAGTGCTGCATTCTACAGAAACTGCAGACTGCACCTTTAAGCAAGCAGAAATGGAGTTTTTAAAGCTAAAAGAAGCAGAAAGCTATAAGCAACCTAAAAGCTCACAAAGTATATATACAGTACTTATATATACAGTGTATATATATATATATATATATATATATATATATATATATATATATATATATATATATATATATATATATATATATATATATATATATATATATATATATATATATATATATATATATATATATATATATATATATATATATATATATATATATATATATATATATATATATATATATATATATATAT
>JBBPBX010009625.1:5312-19271 GCA_038048925.1 Garcialebias charrua | reverse complement strand
GGGTGGGGGGGACAGGGGGGAGAGAAGGCTGCTGGGGTTGGTTACAAAGCGGAGGCTTCTGGTACTTTTGTTTTCACATCTAATGACATCAGGTTCCTCCTCTTGGACCCAGCTGCTCCACCTCTGACCTCTGACCTCTGTCAGGGTGGGGTAAGGTTGGGCTGAATGCTGCACCAGAGACGAAGCTTTTTATTGTTCCGAGCGACAACTCAGAATGTGTTAAAAGAGTCGCTGCTGCTCACCTCGAGCACCTCACACGCAGTCGCTTGTAAGAAAAAAAATCATCTTTAAAACTCACTCATCGCCGTTTGTTCATTAGCGTAGTCAATGAATGGGAAGAATACTGACAAATCTTTAAAGAGGAACTAAACTCAAAATTAACTTTTTTTTGCTGATAAACTCCCTAGAATGTGTTTAAAATGTTTTATATGTCTGTGTTAATTTTCATGTATTTGTGCGTAGTATTTGTTTAAATCGGAAATATTTGGTCTAAAAACGTGTTTTCGGTAACCCTATGGGTTGAACCGAGGAATTGCAGCTTGATTTTCTTGTTGGTCTAGGATTCTCACTAGCCCCTTTCATAAGTCAGACCCGCGCAGTTCCCGCACAGACCAGTCCGGATTTAATACCCATCGGATCATTCATAAAACAAAGTTGAATCCGGCCACAGCCCGCCCTCAATGGAGCATTCACAAAACAATTTGGAGCGCGTGTTGAAAAGAGGCGTGGTGAAAATCTGCTGCTCAGAGGACGTGGTGGCTGCGTGTTTAACGTGGGACCGCACCGCAGAGGTGGATGTAAACAAACATGGCGACGCTAGCGAACATCGTTGTGTTTCTCCGAATGCTTTTTTTTTTTTTTTTTTTTTTGCTCTCGCATCAGTAAAGCAATCCGCTCCAGAAGGGCCCCATCCTTCACTGTACCGGTAAGTCCCTTTTTCCTCCTCTGCGCGCAGAGACAGGAGCACACAGGTCTCTGCATCACCCCAATTAGACATTTCCGTGATGATCAATAAAAAAAGAAAAAGATTCGGCGAAGAATAGCAAGTGATGCGCGAGCAAAATACAGATGTCATGTTGTTGTTTACACATTTAAATACAGCGCGACAGTGTGCGCCGGGATAGTACGTGGGAGAGTACGTCATTATTCAAATAAGTTTGAAGCCGCGCAGCCCCGAGACCTTTCACAAGTCGACAGATGCGGCTTTAACACTACCTCTGCTCACGGGTCAGGGACGGATCAGAGGCGAGTCAACTTAACTCGGCGCGTTTGTGTGTTTTCTGAATGCTCGTTGGAGGTCTGAACACGCATCAGAGCCGGATTGATGCGTCTTCTGAAAGGGGTTATAGTGACGTGTTTTCTCACGCTGACGTCACAAACGTGGTTCAAGCAGAGCCAATCCCCTGCAGAGATGAGACGGTCCTGCTGCAGTTCATACCTTATATGGAAGTGATACATTGCACTCCGGAAAAGTACTGCAACAACGCACATTATAGTTTTCGGAATCGTACTAGTTATTTGTATATTTTAACTTATTTATTTTAGGAATATTTTCCACTTCATCAAACCTATTTGGTTGTATTTGTTTTCTTATTGTGCGATGGACAAGTAATGCATGAATGCCAAGATGGGGCAGTGGTGTAGGTACGGGTTTGTGATCTGACAGACCCAGGTTCGATCCCTGGTCACGGAACACCTTGTGGTATTATTATTATTTTTTTAGGCCTTTTGTTTTGGATGGATCGGGTGGGAATAGATAAATACATCTACATATTTATTCTTTGTTGTTGCTTGCTGTAAGTTGTTTGCTGGAGTTTTAGTTTGTTTTAGTTTGTTGCTAGAGGGGGCGTGAACGCAGCTCAACCACCCACCTCCTCCCCTCCTTGTCTCTTGTCGGGGTTGTCATCTTTAAGGCAGGATAAGCCGGACAAAGTCGGTCCACAATTCAGTTTAGTTCAGGAGGTTTATTCCATGCAGATAATCCATCAGATAACTCAGACTAGAGAGCAGATCAGATTAGACCAACTACTCCAACTAGATACAGCTGCGCCAACACCGCGCCTTAAGTAGTCCCACATTGATGACGTCAGTGAAGAGCGCACCATAATAAATACGCCAATATTAACATGTTGATATATATAGATATAAGGAATATCATAACTATTCTTTGTTGTTGCTTGCTGTAAGTTGTTTGCTAGAGTTTTAGTTTGTTTTAGTTTGTTGCTAGAGGGGGCGTGAACGCAGCACATCCACCCACCTCCTCCTCTCCTTGTCTCTCGACACTCCCATTTTCATGAGGATTTTCAATCTGGTCTGGGGGCGGGGCTACCGTTTCACAGTGGGTTGAGTGCCTCTTTAAAACCATTTAAATTTTGTCCATTTTTTTTTCTAATTTCCCCATAAACTCCCATAAGTCACTACTCCACTTTGAGCCATTGAAACCAATGGTCCCTCCACTTTGACTTTTAGCGGTGACATCCTTCTTTTTACTTCCTGAGAAGCAGCAAAGTTGAACCTTGTTCAAAACACACAAATATCTTCATTTTAGTTCTCGCTCAGTTTGTTTTATGAAACTGAAGCAGGATTATCGGCCTCCTGGGCCGGGGGCTGCGTGCAGATTATAACAACCGCCATTAAAATTAACAAATTACCAATTTGAAAAACTGAATTGTGGAGTTTTTGTCAAACTAAAGACCCTGAAGGAGCAAAAATATATATTTAAAAAGTCATTTACATTTTTTTTTTCCATTTATAGATGGCCTCCCTTCACACCTTTTAGCCATCCTCTCACTCCAATATTTTTTTTTTTTTTAAGAGAGAAAGAAAGAAAAGAGAAAGTAAGGCAACATATCAACAATTATCAACCAAAAGAGCACAAGGCAAACACACCCAACCTCCGTCCACAATCCTGCAAAGCACATGACAGAACACAACAATGGAACATACATGCATAAAGACTAATAATATTCATGAGCTTGCAGTAGAATTCTATAAATACACATACCCATATCTACAAATATATATATACAGTAGTATACATACATATACTTTTATATTCATTTATATATATACCCATCTACATATCTACAGATATATATATACAGTAGTATACATACATATACTTTTATATTCATTTATATACCCATCTACATATCTGCATATATATATATATATATACATCCCTGCATCCATTTGTGTGTGGTTGTGAGCATGCATAAGTGTATAAGGTTCCTCCAATAGAACATTTAGTAGCGACTGTGAAGTATCAGAGATCCGTCCCCCCAAAGCCCGAGGCAGACGAAGGAGCGATCAAAGCCCAAGACCCCAGGAAGGACCCCGAGCCCAGAGTCCCCAGGACTGCCCGAACAGGACGAGCCACTAGCCCACTCCCCAGATCCTACCAAGGGGAAGAACCGGACGAACCCCTACCAGCGACCACATACAATGACCCCCCGGTGTCGCCCGCGACAAATTCACAGGCCCCCGCCGGAGCCCGCTGCGCCGACGTAGCCCCAGGGCCGGTCACCGAGGCTCGGGCACCGGGGACGCCCACCCCTCGGGCCCAGACCCGACCGGACCAGAGGGCACGAGCCCCACCAGGCAGCCACCAGGCCGAGCCGACAAACGCCCAAGCGCCCAACCCCAGATAGTGAGGGCCCCAAGCACGCCCGCAGGCAAGGGAACACCTACCAGGGGGGGCCACGTGGCAGGAGCGCGACACTAAGTAGCCTCGGAAGTATCAGAGAGGGGGCAGTCCAAAACCCAGCCTGACACTTAAACATTCATACACAGATATACTCATTCAGACCCACCCTCATCCTCACCCTCAGTCACACAAAGACAAACAATAACGACATGTTCCATTCATAATCCCGATGCACACTCTATACCCCCTAGGTCCAAGACATGTACCTGCTCCCTGCGTGGGGCAGCCCACATCCAAACCCAGGAGGTAGGCCCATTCATTCAGGGGTGGAGAGTAGCAGATATCCAAGATCCGGCCCATCCCGCGCCCTGCCGACAGGACAGGACACCCGAGTCCAAGCAGCCCCAGGGGGAGCGCACTGCCAGCCCCGCCCACGGCGAACCCGCAGGCCCCGAACCCCCCCACACCCCAGCACAACCCCTGACAGCCCATCCCCAGAATGTCCGCCAGGCAACCAGGGGGGGTAAGAGAAAAATAAATAAATAATATATATATATATATATAAATAAATACATAAATAAATAAAATCGAAATTAACAAATCAAGACCCCGACACACACACCCCCGTCCCCAAATGTACTGTTGGTGAGTGTTGTTCTAAAGTGTAATTAAAAGGGAAAGAGAAGGAGCAAAGGCTGGCATTATACCAGTTTCCCCTCCACTCCAACTCTAACCCAGGCCCTTATTGTCTAAATGCATAATGTTGAGTGAGCACAGGAATGGGGGCGAGAGTGATGTCATCCCGCCACCCATAACCATGTGCTCACTCCTTCCCTATATGTGACTTTTATGAAGATGTTTATGAATGAATGTCTAAAGTGTATATAAAATTGAGTCCCAGGTGCTCTGTACAACAGAGATGTAGAACCATTGCAGCACACCCGAGACTCAAATTCCCTACATGTATTAATTTAAGATGAAGAGGGCGGAGGTGCGTGGTGAGGGATGGGGAGAAAATATCTGCAGGAACAATGCTCCCACAGCGAGTCAGCTCCCCCGCTGACCCTGCGTACCCCCCCCCAGTTCGCCAAGGTCCACCCAAGGAGCGAGGTAGTGGAAACACCTCTCCGACCGCCAGGCCATTGAGCCAAGACCAGAGAGGGACACGGCCCCGAGGGCCGCCAAAGCAGAACCAACAGCCCACACCCACCAGGGCCGCCACGACCCCTGCGAACCGCAGTCAGCCCACAAGGACGACACTACCAAGAGCGCCCGCCCAACCGCCGACAGAGCCAGGAAGCACTGAGAACAGGCCCCAACCAGGGCCCGCTCACCGGCCAAGCATAGTCCAAGACCATCATCAAGGACATCCACTTGGTCCCCACCCCAGAAGAAATACTACACCCAAAACAAAACTCCAAAACAAATCCATTAGGGGATGTTAAAACCAGTAGCAAACTCTTCAAAAAAGCTCTTAGTCTCTCTTTAATTTTAAATCTCTTACTACTCATTTTCATTTTAAACTTTCTTTTTCTTATCACTTTTGCGCTTGATTTTACTTTTTGCTTTGTCATGTTTTTACTCGTCAAGCATTGTCATTAGTTCTGGGCAGCACGGTGGCACGGTGGCACAACTGGTAGAGCTGCTGCCTCTCAGCGAGCAGGTCCCCGGTTCAAATCCCAGTCCGGGGGCCTTTCTGGGTGGAGTTTGCATGTTCTCTCCGTGCATGCGTGGGTTTCCTCCGGGTACTCCGGTTTCCTCCCACAGTACATACATGTTAGGCTGATTGGTAACTCTAAATTGTCCCTAGGTGTGAGCGAAACAGGTCCCTCTTGTAAATGAGTCCCCGTGGCTCAACGAGGCCTGTAGAAATAAAGGTTGAATGAATGAAAATTCAAGTTTTGTTTTTTGGCATAAGACACCATTTTTCAAAGTTTAGCTCACCAGCCAGTGTCATAGTCTGTGTCTGTTTTTTATTTTATTCCTTTCGTTCATCTTTGAGTTTCATTCTTAATGTTAACGTTGCTTAATGTCAGGACGAGTTCCTCGTTCTGACATTCAGCAGTAAACGCTGTTCATGTTCAACCCCTTCCACTGTGTATTCAAGTATAAATTCCACCCAGAAAGGCCCCAGGCTGGGATTTGAACCAGCAACCTTCTCGATGAGAGGCAACAGCTCTACCCACTGCACCACCATGCCACCCCATGTTACTGTATTTTTTTAATTTCATTGTAAATTTTTGAATTTTAACTACTTTTACATTCTTTGTGCCAGTTTAGTTATTCATAAATCAAAACATTCAGCTCATTCAGGACATGGGTGCTACGACATAGGGCTTTTGAACATTTTATGATTTTGAAAATTAACTCTACAATTATTCGAGTTCTTTAAAAAGTGCAATTTTCTAACTCTTTGCTACTTCTAAGTACAGTAGAAGCTGTGCTTCTATTTTCAGCCTTTAACTAGTATTTTGCTTCTTTTAGCTGGTGTTATGCTTTACATGTATTTAGATTTTACAACTACATTTCAGGATCTTAAGCAAAGTTCAAAGTCATTTTCAACATTCATACGTTTCAACAGAACATGCTGGTTAACTAAATGCTGAGTAGAAAGTTAGATTTTTTAAATCTGTAATCTGACTATGAAATTACAAACAATTTTAAGAAATCTTGCATTTTTTTGCTCATCTGTCTTAGTTATGTGCATGAATCTTGCAAATAATACTCTCATTAAAATATATCATAGCAAAGGTGATCCACAGTGAAAACACATACTGTAAAATATGTTTTACTATTTTCTGAGCTGCTTTAACAGTCATTATTTCATTCCATGTCATTTATTTATTTCTATAGCACTTTACACAACCACGGTGATGGTGACCAAAGTGCTTAACAAAATACAGTTAACATGACAACAGGTTTAAAAGCAAGAAAAACACAACATAATAGCAAAAAAAAGGAAAAACAGAAATGTCACCACATATTTAATTACTAAAAGTGCATCAGAGTTAATGCTCAATAATCCAGGTAAAAAAATCCACCAAAGTTAAGTCAGGTCATCTGGACAGTTTCTTTTTTTGTTGAAACATTTCTTCCTTCATACAAAGGACTTCATCAGTCCAAGGAGCCACAACACTTCCATAAGTGGCTTGCTGTTGTTGCATTATAGTGCACTTCATCTTCTGAATGCATACTGGAAAGAGAGTAACCTGGAGCTGGAACCTAAGCTGATGGATAGTGGACAGAGTCCATACGTTTCTGGACAAAGTTCTTCTCAGACCCTTGCTTTTCTTTCATAAGTATATTCTCTTTACAAACATTTTTATTTTCTGACCATCATCCAGGGTCACAACACTTGTCCTTCAACTCGGCGCTGCGTTCAGGGTGACGTTGATAATATTTATGACACTGATTCCCAACAGGACCAGCAGAAAATTAGAAAACTGACAGCAGCTGAGGTTTGAATAATTTAAAAGTTTTCTAATTCAAAACAGGTTGTCTCATATCATCATCTTTTGTTTATGAATAAATGATTTCCCATCATGTCTTTTCTCCTTGGTCATTGTGAGTGGAACTACCGGCCGGTGCTCTCAGTCATACTAATGTGCCAGACATCACTTTATCAACACACCGGTCTCACACACAAACACAGGAAGGGCAGATAATCTGTTGGGATGTATCCTGAAGGACAGCTTTGATCTTTTAATCAATCAGTAAATAACTATGTGAGAGCACACACACACAAAATATACAGTAGTTTAATACATTTACTAATGACTGACTCATCCAGAGTCGAGCATATTACTTCACTTAATTAACAATGGATCAATGTTTTCTCTGAAAAAGAATCAGAATTTGTGTTTGTCTGGTACTTATTTCACTGCACTAATAAAATAAAATAAAGAAATGATGATTTACATGACCAAGTTGTTAACAAGAATCTCATTATTTGTTATTGAAGAAAAAAAGTACAGTATTGACTCTCAGCTTCTACCACACCAAACTCTAACTCAATTTCTGAAAGACTCAGAGTTATCGGCATTTTAGTGATTGCCATTAGTTGTGTCAAACATGTAAAATCTGGATGACTCTAAAATGAATCTGTTGTAGTTGTACCCCAATGCCTCTGCAACTTTAGATAAAAAAAAGTCCTGAATGTCTCAGAAAAGTACTTTGTTAGAAAATGTCTGCTGCAAGATCTTGAAGCAGTAATGGTTGACAACATGATTTCTTATTATCAAAGTTCATCTCAATAATCCAGGTGAAAAATCCAGCAAAGTTATGTCAGGCCATCAGGATATTGGTTTCTTTATATATATATTTTTAGATGTTTAGTCCTTCATCCAAAGGACTTCATCAGTCCAAGGAGCCACAACAAACTCAGTCCCAAGTAGCACACTCACAGTGTGGACCAACCAGTTTGATGGTGATAAGATGGTTCCGGGACCCACCCTCTCCCCTGTCCCCTCCTCTGAGGCAGCCATAGGCAAAGTGGTTCAAAACACCAAAGTTCATGCTCACTAATCCCATGTTGGGATTGCCATTACCATCTTATCACCATCAAACTGGTTAGCCCACTATGTGAGTGTGCTTCTTGTAGGACTGAGTTTCCTGTGGTTGCTCGGACTGATGAAGTCCTTTGGATGAAGGATGAAACGTCTCAACAACAACAACAACAACAACAACAACAAAAAAACATCCAGATGACTTGACTGAACTTTTTGGGGTTTCTTATTAAAAAATCTGAACAAATTTATATCAGTGTGTTGAGCAGAGATCATTTGATATGTATAACTTGTATTTTGTAGGAGACCGTGACAAAGAAGGCATTAAAATAAAATTAAAATAAACTTAGCTATAGTTCTGTAAGGTAAGCAAAATGGCAAAGGTGACTTTCTGAAAGTTTTATAAAATGCATGTGTACAGCTACACTTGCACCTGCCTTACAGAACAGATCAAACTAAAACAGCACCACTTTACATTGCTGCACACTCACTTGTCTTTCAAAAAGAACAAACTGAGCCGTTCCATCAGATAGGAAGAAAAGTATTGCAGCACAATCAATATTATCAAGTCCTGCCTCTTAAAACCGCTGCACGTGATGAAATTTACAATAAACCAAGAAAACTTGAGAGGATAATATTCATTCATTCATTCAACCTTTATTTAAACAGATAACTCACATTTAGCCTCGAAGACTCATTTACAAGTGAGATCTGTTGGACAGACAATAAAAGTGGTGAAAAAAAATTCCTAACACATTTTTGACCTCTGTTTGAAGTTTAAAAAATGTGGTAATGAAAAAAAGTATTGCACACAAGCACATAGTGACGCCGACATTACGCAGAGGGCGGGGGGGACTCAAAGGCGGTTGAGCAGCCAGCTCATAGATCTGTGCACACTCATGGGGGGGGGGGGAGCTGCCGAGGACGGCCAGAGGCGAGAGTCCTGAAATGATGACAGAATGTTTATTCAGCTGTGCTCCTCTGAAAAGTCAGTGGAATTCCTCAGTAGCAGGTTTGGGAGGGTGAGAGCATCTGGTTTACAAAACTTCTCAGGCGTGTTGAGATAAGACGGCCTATCAAGGCCAGTCGGGGAGCCGAATGTCAGATAAACACGATTGTTTTGGGAACAGGCAGAACTTTAATGACATCTACCTTCAGTCTGTGTCGGTCCACTCGCTTTCAAAATGTCCAAATTAAAATGACCATACCAATGGAACGTGCCTTAGAAAATCCCCGAGATCTAATCCATTCAGCCAAAAGTCTGGGTTTTCGAGACATGAACCAAGCCATCATGTAAGGCAGGCAGCCTGACCAGGTCCAGATTTGCTGCAGACATCTTCCTTTTGTGTTGATAGACCAGGAACCAGCCAAATCCAAAAAGCAGGAACCAGTTATCATAAATCCAATTAAATATGCGTCCTTAAGATCCACAGATGACAGCAGAGATAGACACATCATCAAGTCTTCCAAGTCGATGAGATATCCAGCTGTGTGCATGCCAACAGGGCAAATCGGCTCGCCTACAGCCTGTCTTCTTTTTGAAGAAATGTTATCAGTTGTGTTGAGGGACCAACTGACTAAAATACAGTAAAGTCCATATTTATGATTTGGAAGATTTTGAAGAAGAGAGGCTCTCAGACAGTTTCACAGACAAGACAAAGCAAAGCGGAGACCGAGAGGAGACGTCCGCCCTCGATAAGAGCAAGTGTCATTCATAAATATAAATTGTTTTCTGACACAGGATGGCCATATTCATGTCAGCTGTTGGCTGTGTAGCAGTTTGCTGTTATGATTCATGTTTTCTTAATGTATTTACCATCTGCAGCATGGTTAGGTGTTCAGAACATAACAAACATATGAGACTGAACAGACATTCATGAAACATTTAGCCCCATCTTAACAAGCATCTTAATGTTTTCAACTACCTCTTGACTTTTGGTGCTACAACAACTAAAGAGTTAATATTTGGGGGTTTTGATGATCATATCCTTAAAATGTGTCAAACTAGGGTCAGTGGGGGAGCTGACTCTCTACGGGAGCATTGTTCCTGCAGATATGTTCTCCCCATCCCTCACCACGCACCTCCGTCCTCCTCATCTCAAATTAATACATGTAGGGATTTTGGGACTCGGGTGTGCTGCAACGGTTTTACATCTCTGTTGTTCAGAACCACCTGGGACTCAATTTTATTATACACTTTAGACATTCACTCATAAACATCCTCATAAAATTCACATATAGGAATTGGGGTGAGCACTATGGTTATGGGTGGCGGGATGACATCAATCTCGCCCCCCGTGCCTATGCTCACTCACAATTATGCATATAGACAATAAGGGCCTGGTTTAGAGTTGGAGTGGAGGGGAAACTGGCACAATGCCAGCCTTTGCACCTTCTCTTCCCTTTTTAAATGCACTTACAACAACACACTAACAGCACATTTGGGGATGGGGGTGTGTATGTCGGGGTCTAGATTTGTTAATTTCAATTTTATTTATTTATGTATTTATTTATATATATATATATATATATATATCAGAATCAGAATCAGAATCAGAATCAGGTTTATTGGCCAAGTATGTTGACACACAAGGAATTTGTTTCCGGCTGTTCGTGTCTCTCTAGAAAATGTCTCTCTAAAAATGCTAAAAACTATACAGATACTTTACATTAAAAAAAAAACGTACAAATAATACACAAAATACATAAGGATTCACATCACATGGGGGTTGTGAATGGGTTGGGAGTCACGCTGATGGATGTCTGATGATCAGCTGTTGACGATGGTGATGGCCTGGGGGAAGAAACTGTTCTTGTGTCTGACAGTCTTAGTGGACAGAGATCTGTAACGTCTGCCAGACGGGAGAAGTTGGAACATGTTGTGACCCGGGTGTGTGGAGTCTGTGATGATTTTTCCAGCCCGTTTCCTGGTTCTTGCGTGGTACAAGTCCTGAATGGAGGGCAGTGAAGCCCCAATGACTTTCTCAGCTGTCCTCACTGTTCGCTGCAGCCTGTTCCTGTCCTGCCTTGTGGCTGCTCCAAACCAGACTGTGATGGATGTACACAGGATGGACTCAATGACTGCAGTGTAGAACTGGATCAGCAGCTCCTGAGGCAGGTCCAGCTTCCTCAACTGGCGTAGGAAGTACAGTCTCTGCTGGGCCTTTTTGAGGATGGAGGTGATGTTGGGCTCCCACTTCAGGTCATGTGAGATGGTGGTTCCCAGGAACCTGAAGGACTCTACCGTAGACACGGGGCTGTTGAAGATTTTGAGGGGCAGCAGTTCTGGGGGGTGTCTCCTGAAGTCCACTCTCATCTCTACTGTCTTCAGTGTGTTCAGCTCCAGTTTGTTCAGGCTGCACCAGGACATCAGTCGTTCCACCTCCTGTCGGTACGCAGACTCGTTGTCATCACTGATAAGTCCAATGACTGTAGTGTCATCTGCGAACTTCAGGAGTTTAACAGACGGGTCATTAGAGGTGCAGTCATTGGTGTATAGAGAGAAGAGCAGTGGAGAGAGCACACAACCCTGAGGGGCACCAATGCTGATGGACTGTGAGGAGGACATGATTTTCCCCAACTGCACCTGCTGCGTCCTACCTGTTAGGAAGCTGGTGATCCACTGACACATGGCAGGAGAAACAGTGAGCTGGGAGAGTTTTGTGGAGAGAATGTCTGGGACAATGGTGTTAAATGCTGAACTAAAATCAAGAAACAGGATTCTTGCATAAGTCCCCGGGTGGTCTAGATGCTGCAGGATGAAATGCAGTCCCATGTTGACTGCATCATCCACTGACCTATTTGCCCGGTAGGCAAACTGCAGGGGGTCTAGCAGATGTCCAGTGATGTCCTTCAGGTGGGTCAGGACCAGCCGTTCAAAGGACTTCATGACCACAGATGTTAGGGCGATGGGCCTGTAGTCATTTAGTCCTGTGATGGAGGTTTTCTTGGGGACTGGAATGATGGTGGAGCGTTTGAAGCAGGAAGGGACTTCACACAGCTCCAGAGATTTGTTAAATATATTTGTGAAGATTGGAGCCAGTTGTTCAGCACAGATCTTAAGGCAGGAAGGTGAGACACCATCTGGTCCAGGTGCTTTTCTGATCTTTTGTTTCTGGAACAATCGGCTCACATCAGCTTCACATATCTGGAGTGCAACTTGAGTGGTGGGGGGAGGGAGAGACAGAGGGGGTGTTGATGGAGGAGTGATGTTAGATGCTGCTGTGGGTTGTGGAGGTGTGACGGTCTTCTTCTCAAATCTACAATAGAAGCTGTTCAGGTCGTCAGCAAGGGCTTTGTTTGCCTCTGCAGCGGGTGATGGTCTTCTGTAGTTTGTGATCTGCTGGAGGCCTCGCCACACTGAACCAGGGTCGTTGGCTGAGAGCTGACTTCTCATCTTTTCAGAGTAGCATTTTTTAGCCACTCTGATCTCCCTGGTCAATGCGTTCCTGGTCTTTTTGTACAGAGCTCTGTCCCCGCTCCTGTAGGCCTCTGCTTTAGCCTGACGAAGCTGGCTGAGCTTGTTTGTGAACCATGGCTTGTTATTGCCGAATGAGCGGTAGGTTTTTGTTGGAACACAGAGATCTTCACAAAAACTAATGTAGGATGTGACAGTGTCAGTCACATCATCCAGGTTGTCCGTAGCAGCTTCAAAAACACTCCAGTCAGTGCAGTCAAAGCAGTCCTGTAGGTCTTGTTTTGCTTCTCTGGTCCACTTTTTCACTGTTTTCACTACAGGCTTTACAGTTTTCAGTTTCTGCCTGTAGGTTGGAATAAGATGAACCAAACAGTGGTCAGAGTGACCCAAGGCTGCATGAGGAACAGAGCGATAGGCATCTTTCAGGACAGTGTAGCAGTGATCCAGCGTGTTGTTATCCCTGGTTGGACAATTAACATGTTGTTTATATTTTGGAAGCTCGTGGCTAAGTTTAGCTCTGTTAAAGTCACCAAGTATGATGAAAAGTGAATCTGGATGTTTTAGTTCCAGTGCAGTTATTTGTTCAGTCAGGTTTTGCAGTGCATCGCTCACACAGGCTTGAGGTGGAATATAAACACCGACCAGAATGAATGAGGAAAACTCCCTCGGTGAATAAAAAGGTTTACAGTTGATAAACAGAGTCTCTAAGTTGGAGCTGCAGTGTTTGTTCAGCACTGAGACATCTGAGCACCAACCTTCGTTTATATAGAAACATATTCCACCGCCTCTGGCCTTTCCCGACAGCTCCGTGACGCGGTCCGCTCTGTGAAGATGAAAGCCGGGCAGATGCAGCGCGCTGTCCGGGATGAGCTCGCTGAGCCAGGTTTCAGTGAAGCAGAGAGCAGCCGAGCGTGAGAATCTTTTGACAGTCTTGTTGAGGAGAAGCAGTTCATCCATTTTGTTGGGAAGAGAGCGGAGGTTCGCTAGATGAATCGCCGGGAGAGCTGTTCTAAATCCTCGCTGGCGGAGCTTCACATCCACACCGGCGCGCGTCCCACGCCTGCGTCCCTTGCGCACTCTCCACAGAGCTGCTGCTCCTCCAACTATTAACTCCAGAAAACTTTCCGTGCTCTCGAAGACTGGCAAAAAACTTCCAGAAGTGAACTGTCTAATGTTCAGCAGTTGTTCTCTGGAGTAGGTAAGTGGGTTTGAGTTGCAAAAAGCACACAAAACAAGCAAAAACACACATAATACTAGAGAGCGCTGTGCCGAGGCAGCCACTCGCGGCGCCATGGTAACGGTAACATACACATACATACATACATACATACATACATACATACATACATACATACATACATACATACATACATACATACATACATACATAC
>JBBPBX010009624.1:13237-29106 GCA_038048925.1 Garcialebias charrua | reverse complement strand
ATCTTACCGGTATTTAAGTTGGCAATTTAAACCATTTTTTATAAACAGCACCAACCTTTATGTCTGTACAGCTGAGATAAGATTAGCTGTGATTAATGTCAACTTCCTGAGCAGATAAGATTGTTGTTGTTGTTTTGACCATTTTTTGTGCTGAAAGTAAGATTGTAGTGGAAATACGTTTGTGGTCTGGTTTAGTTTCTCGTCTCTGCTTTACGGAGATGATTGTTCTGTTGGCGTCTTCAGACCATGCCCTTCAGCGTGGTTTGTATCCACCTGTGATGCAGCTGAGATGAGAATTGGCTCCTCTGAGTTTGAGGACACGGTTCTCAGTCAGAAACTGGAGGAATGCCTTCCCTGGGTTGAGGATCAGACTCTTCCTCAGGTGGAAGAGGTCAAGTATCCATGGTAGTGATGGTAGGACGGAGCGGGAGATGGATCAATGGAATAAGTTGAGTTTAATGGCAGAGCTCTGGACTTAATGGTCTGTCTACATTCTAACCCTCACCTGTGGTCATGAGCTTCTGAAATAAGCTTCCTTTGTAGGTTGGCTGGGCTAAACCTTGGAGATCAGGTGTGGAACTCAGTCATCCAGGGGGAGCTTGGAGTAGAGACGCTGCTCCTTTGCAGAAGTCAGCTGAGGTGGTTCGAGCATCTGGTTAGGAGGCCTTCTGGACGTCTCCCTTTGGAGTTCCAGGTTTATCCCACTAGGAAGAGACCCCGAAGTTGCAGTACAGAGTCGCTAGAGGATGTCTGTGTCTTTCTTGAACCTGTTGGCCCTGCGACCCGACCACAGGTAAACGGTAGAAGATGATGTACTGTACAAGACTGATGAGAGCTATGAGACTGAACCAAAATGACATTTTGAGATGAAAAAAAAAAAAAATTCTTCAGTTGATAAAAACCCACTAAGACTTACAGCATTTGTGTCGTTTTTAACGTTAAGTTGTTGAAATTTTATGAATAATCATTATCTTACCTGGCCTTCTAATGGCCTCAGATTGTAAAAAAACAAGTTTAATTCTGACTAGACTGATAAGCTAACAGCTAGCCCAAGCAGGGTCCAAACCAAAGTGGATTGCTGCCATTTTAAAACAACTCCAGTTTTAAACATTTTATGGGGGTGTACATGAAGGATTTTTTAAGAAACATTTCCATCGCTGTCAGTTCTGGGAGAAATAACATGATACCAAAAAGTGGTCCAGACTGCACAGGAAGTGCTACAGTTAACCACTGCTGTTTGCGTTTAATCATAACATTTCATGTAAAACACTTACCGTATGTAAAGTTTAAAAGAGAATAAAATGGAATGATAATCAGACTAACCATTAGCTCATCAAACTACGTAGTCAGAATTAAACTCTGCTTCTCGAAATCAAGTTATGTTCAAAAAGCTATCGATGACACGCAAGATATTTTTTATCTACAACCACAAAACTCCACTTTAAAAGACCTGAATCATCCCTTTAGTTAGGTCCTTTTATTTATTTTTATGCTCAGATAAAGTTATGGACTCCATCACCTTTGACCCAGCGTGTAAAAGCTGCATCAGGCTTCAGATTTTAGCGGAACATCGTGCACAACCCCACGCCTCTTTAGGTTTGTAGATTTGACCACGGTAACATGAAATGTGCTTTGTGTTACAACAGAACAGAACCAGACAAATGCTGTTTGTAAGGTTGAGTGATGGTCTGCAGCTCCCGGGTCTCGTCAAGAGCACAATCTAAAGTCCGGCTGATGCAGCAAACAAACATATTCCCTCAGCTTTTCACATCCTGAGCACTGCTGCTAATAAGCTCATGATATTTTTGCACAGGGGCTCTGGCACATGAAATCCTCCCGCAGCTGGATCTCGCTCATCTCCTCCCCCCTCCCACATTTGTGTTTTCTTTATTCCCTCTATCCTTTAACTTAAATTCCTCAAATATCTATAAAGTATTCCCTTTCCCTCCTACGCTCAAACACTGTAAACACACTTGCGCTTACGAGGAAACAGAGACATGCACGGGCCAGAGCCACGTCGTCCACCCTTTTCCTCCCCCTCAAGTGGTCACGTGACTAAACCCTTGCATCCCATCACCTCTCACCACCCCTGATCCTGTCTTTTCCTTTCTTTTTACTTTATCTCACTCAGCAGGAATCTGCGTCCTCGAGTAGAGCTGGGAGGAGACGTTTGGCAGGGGATGCTGGACAAAACAAAAGGAAAAAAGAGAGCGAGAAGGAAAGTATTTTGCACGAATCATAGAAGCAGACCGAGTGCCAGACGTTCACTCCGCTCCCTTTGACTCTCATCACCTCCCAACGCTGTGTGGAGGTCCACTCCAACGAGAGACGAGGAACTGTGGAGGGATGGGCATGAAAAGAGGCCCCTCCAAACATTTTCACCACCTCCTCCTCCTTTCGATGCCATTTAATTCTTCCTACAACCCCATTAACGCATCCAGGCAGTAAAATCTACTGTGCGAGTGTGTTAACTCCGTCGTCACCTTCAGTGAAAGGCTCCCAGTTATAGAGGCGACCCATGAACTCCTGGGAGTTGAAGGCCGCACACTGCTCCGCTCTGGAGTCCGACGCAGCTCCTCCGCACACCTGGAGGGCAAAAACACAAACAGGAACGTTTAAAGTTCGGCCAAACACGAAAACCAATCAGAACTCAATCGAAGGTGGAGTCCCTGGAGAAGTCAGGGTGGAGTGCAGCGAGAAGAAGGCTGGCACAAACACACCTCAACTCTCCACATAAACTCACACACACGTGCTGCTTTGGGCAGCAGCGGGCCTGTAAGGACCATATGGAAATAATCAGACGTTTTTCTTTCTTTCTTTTTTTTTGGAAGCGGCTGTTCACATAAATTTGCCGTGACTTTCAGTGAATGTGTGTGCGCACGTGCACATGCATGTGCACAGGCATGTGCACTTGTGTGTAAGCATTGCTCGTTCAAGAGGATTTCCTTCTTCTGCATAACTGAATATAAACACCAGCCGAAACGTTACTTTCATCCCGTTCTTTTTTAAAAAACTAAATATTGCCTTGTATTATAGCGAATGTGTAATTTTTAATAAAACTTTTATACAAATTTTAAAAAAGCAAATAAGGAGCAACATAAATACAGATAATTTGAGGTCTATATTGTTCTAAACTAAAATGAAAACCCTTTTTTGTTAAACCTTTATAACATTATGTACACATTGATTCATTCAACCTTTATTTATACAGATTTGTTTAATTGAGCCTCGAAGACTCGAGACTAGGAATGTGCGATATGGCATAAATTCATATCACAATATGTATTGTGAAGGGTGGTGATAACGATATATATCACAATATGTTTTTGGTATAAAACTTGCAATAGGAATTTAAAAAAAAAAAGCATAGGGTGTCCTTTTGCCATAATTTATTTTGAAAACTGCTATACCACAAAATAATCTCTATTAAGAAAATTTCACTACTAGGTCCAGAGAGTTTTTAAATAATTAACAACTCAAGCATTAGGCTTCTTTCTTGTAGTGCAAAACAGTGCAAAATATATCTTGTGTAGTTTTAGCCATAAGTTTTAAACTAAAGAATATGTTGTTAACTCTTAACAGTTTCCAATATTGTCACTTAAGAAATGAACAGTAACAGAGCAGCATTTTACACTGAAAACACTTCACCCTCCAACCCTCTAGAGGGCGTCTCCTTCAGCTTTAAGGAGAGCTGACAAGGCAACCAGTTTCCTCTGTGGCTTTGACCAGAGGGTCTCGCAGTAAAATCACACAACACAGCGTTCTGTTCACAGATCAGAGGGCAGGTTTCTCTAAAGCTGACCAACGCTTACTTTAACTTTCGACAAAAAAAAAACTTTCGACGGAACACAGCATGCGTCAGAATACGGCAACACTACGGCAAGCCGGACGAAGTTAGCTTATAGCTTCGCTACTTAGCACTCGAAGAAAAGACTTTAACACCACTTACGTACAGTTTTCAACACTAAAAAAGTATCGATTAACTCTGACAACTCTGATTGTACACTTCAACACCACTTATGCACAGTTTTAAACTAAAAAAAGTAAAGATTAAATCGGACAACTGTGATTTTCTGCGGTTAGCCGGTAGAAGACAGATCTCTATCGTAGGCTAAATTTCTATTGTTTCTACCATATACTGTATCGTATATCGCGCATCCCTACTTGAGACCTGATTTAAACAAAGAGCACAGATGAGGTACAGACAACAATAGAACAATCATATAAAAAGAATGTGATTCATAAAATCTTGCATGTTTTTCAAGCTTTGAGTGTGTGTTAAGAATGACGCTCAGCTACACCAAATTATAGCCCAATATCTATAAAGGGGCAATCTGTTGTTTTCAGCATAAAGCATGCAAAATGTATGGGGATGGGGGGTAGGGCTCCACAGACCAGTCCTTCCCCTAACGGTTCATAATTCACAGGTGAAGTGTCCACGTCCCGTTCAGAGGTGAGCTTTCAGAAATGGAACAAGTCAAACAGAACTGTTTTTTGTGAGATTATTTTAATACCATTTTATTTTCACTTGTTATTCTCAATTTGTACGCATCCTTTATGATCGTCTGTTGTTGGCTTCGTTGTCCACTGTTGTCATCACTCTTTGTTTAAACCAGGTCTCTCTTGTAATGAGTCTCCAAGGCTCAATGGGATTAACCTGTATAAATAAAGGTTGAATGAATGAATGAGTGAGAACCAAAAGAGGCGGAGCTCTCTGCTGGGCTGAAGCAAAGCGCGATGCATTCAAAGTGTGTTGGACGTCTCCCTCGTGTCATGCATGCACACAGCCGCTGATCCCAATCACTTTCCTGCACCGCAGGAGAGAGCACAGCCAAAGGAGCGCACTGACTTTTGAGTGTCTCCGTGAGACTTTGTGTTTCTGCTAATTTAGTTCTTATAATTAAACATTATTAACACTAAAGACAAACATTGTAGGCCCCAGGTTAAAGCAAAGATGTGTGTCTCCATTTAATGTTATTTTATTTTCCACCAAACTCACGAAGCTCTCTGAGAGAGAGTCGCGTCCCAAAGAAACAGTGTGGGACACAAAGCATGCTGGGTAGTCTTGTGGAAATGATGTGTGCAATTTTTCTGACTGTTTACGATGTTCATGAGTGTGGAAATGGGTTGTTCTTGTTAATGTCCTGCTCAGATTTGGTTTTACAGTTATGTTGAAGTCTCTGTTATTGGCTGTAAACTGACATGAGTCTGAGGTTGTTCCCAGTTTGAGAGAAAGTGCTGAGAGGGGGAAAGTGAGTATCATTACTCAAGGATATCACTCGAGTGCGATTTTGTTGTGATGTTTTTGTCAGCTTGTCATGTGAGTTAACATTTTTCTGTACACCTTTTTTTGGTGTACGCTCGTAAAAATGATAAAATTGTAAATGACCTCTAAAATTGTCTGCTTGTAGCCATTTCTGTTGTTTCAAGGTTGATAAGCTGAATTGGTTTTCTCGAATTGGATTAACTTCAAATGGTTATAGATGAACATCCAATGATAACATCCTGCAGATTTTATTCAAATCCATCCTCTGGTTGATGAGATATTTTGTCAACAGACAGACAAGGTTGACTTGAACAGTTAATGTGAACGTTTTTAACAAAGATCCAGTACTATCTTTGAGTTAAAACATGTCAGGGATGACTCTCAGCTACTATTACATTAACTTCTGTAAAACTGACTGAACTGGTGTCATTTTTGTGTTCATTAGGATCTACTAGTTGTGGTAGCCATCTTGAATCAGGTTAATTCCAAAAGTTGATCAGTTGTAGATGCACACACAAGAACTATTTTCTGAGAGTTTCAATACAATTTATCTAGTGGTTCATGAGATATTTTGCTAATAGTCCGACAAGCACGCACACAAACACATGCAGTAACTGGTGCATTATATTTCCACCTTTCAGTGGGGCGCAGTAACAAACCAATGCCTGCAAAACGTTCTGATTTATAAATATGTCTGAGTCGTTTACAGATCCATCTAAGATTTATTGCTCCTTTAAATTCCTTTAAATTAATCAGATTATTTTGTTTAAAACAATGTCCCCACAGAAGGGAAAAAAAGGTTAGGAGGCTTAGAATGGATCAAACTGTAAATCTATGCGAGTATGTAGAGCACAGCCTCAGGATTTTCTAAGATATTCTGAACTTCGTGATCTGGGTCAGTTTGGGAAACAAGTACTGAGCAACAATTTAAACAAGAGCAAAAATGGAACAGAAAAAAACGGCTTTAATTCAGTGATATTACAGTAGCTGCTTTTTTGCTACTTTTACCTTGTTCCACAAGACTTCGACTTTGATTCAGTCTATAAACCACTCCTTTGTTTGGCAACAAGTTGAAGTCATTGTTCCAGCAATGATTCTAGTTGGCCCAGACGAACCAAGGCAGGCCTAAACCATGATACTGTGATTTACAGAAGACCTCAGAAATCTCACTCCCTGAGAATTAAAAAGACTGAGGTTTTGTTTCCGGTGCTGACTAAGAGTGGTAATTTATGAATGCGATGTATTTCCAAACAAAATGACGAAATGAGGGCATTGCTTCAGACGTTCGTAATGAAGAAAGAGTTGAGCTGAAAGGCACAGCTCTAAATTTACTGGTCCATGTACAAACCGATGCTCACCTATGGTCGTGAAATAGACAGAAAGAACAAGATCCTATATCTAATGGCCAAAATGAGCTCCATCCATAGGATGGCAGGGCTGAGGAGCTCTGTAATCCAGTGGAGTAGAGTGGCTGCTCCTAATTGAAAGGGGTTACCGGTAGTTGCAGTCGTTCAGGTATCTAATTAGGTTGACTTCTTTTGAAGGTTTCCTGGGAATGTCCCACAGGGATGATGGAAAGGGAACTGTTGGAGGTATTATATATTTTCTCTGGCCAGGGAACACCTTGGGATCCCCAGGAAAAGCTGGAGAGTGTCACTGGGGTTTCTCTCCCAGGGTTCCTCTCCTGGACCTGTTGCATCTGTGACCCGACCACTGATAAGTGGTAGAAGATGGATTTAGTATTGCAAGTTCTAAATTGGAACTAAAGTCAACGACAGGTACTAAAAAAAATCATCAGATTGCCCCCTGTGCATTTTTATGATGTTAAACCAAGACAAGCTTCCACAGAAAAATCTTCAAACATATGCCGGGTTCCCACCGAAGGTGTCTTGAGCATCAAAAATGCTCTCAACGCACCGTGTTGGCCGCTTGTCAACAGATGTCTGTTCACACTGAAGACGCGCAGTGGGAGGAGCGTCTTGGTCCTTTTCCGGTTTTTTGTACACCGGGCAGATAAAACCAGCTGTTCATGAGCCCCGTTACTACTTGAGTGGGCTTTCTACGAGCCGAACTGCAGCTCCGAAAGCCTTTATAATAATAATAATAATGAATTCAATTTATAATGCACTTTTCATTAATAAAAATCTCAAAGTGCTACAAAGTGTAACAAAGCAAAGATCAAAATAAAACAAGTGATAAAATCAAATAAAATCAATAATAATATCGACTAAGATCAAAGATAAAATCATGTGGATGCAGATTAGGCTTGCTTAAAAAATAAATAAAATAAAACAAGTGATAAAATCAAGTAAAATCAATAATGATATCAGCTAAGATCAAAGATAAAATCATGTGGAGGCAGAATAGGCTTGCTTAAAAAGAAAGGTCTTTATGCTGCTTTTAAAGTCAACCAGTGACTGTGGAGCTCTCAGGTCGTCAGGGAGGGAGTTCCACAGGCGGGGGGCAGCCACACAGAATGCTCGGTCTCCCATGGTCCTCAATTTGGTCCGAGGAATATGAAGGAAATTACTGTTCTGTGATCGTAGAGACCGGGTGGATGAATATGGTGCAAGAATGTCCTTTAGATAGTCAGGTGAAGTTCCGTGCAAGCATTGATGGGTAATGAGAGCAGTTTTGTACTGAATTCTGTAGGTGACAGGAAGCCAATGGAGGTTATGGAGAATGGGTGTAATATGTTCAAATTTACGAACTCTCAACAGAATCCTTGCTGCACTGTTTTGAATGTATTGAAGTTTCTGAAGGTTTTTGCCAGGGATACCAATAAACAGGGAGTTGCAGTAGTCGAGCCTGGAGGAGACAAAGGCATGGACGAGTTTCTCAGCATCAGGAAAAGTCAGAGATGGGCGAAGTCTGGAGATGTTTCGAAGATGGAAGAAGCAGGTTTTAAACAGATGCTTAATGTGATTTTCAAATGTAAGATGAGAGTCCATTTTTATTCCAAGATTTGTAACAGAGGTGGAGAGGGGGATGTCTTGACCAGAGAAGGAGATTGTTGTTAAAGTTGATGTTTGTATCTGGTGAGGGGTGCCAATCAATATGGCCTCAGTCTTCGAGCAGTTTAATTGAAGAAAGTTCTGATTCATCCATGCCTTTATTTCCTCCAGGCAGGCAGAGAGAGCAGTGAGTGAAGATGGAGATAGGGATGATGATGATGCTCCAGTCCTGATGTAAAGCTGTGTGTCGTCGGCATAGCAGTGAAAAGAAATGTTGAACTGATTAATAATTTGACCTAAAGGCAGCATGTAGAGGGAAAACAGCAGGGGCCCCAGAACTGACCCCTGAGGGACACCACAGGAGACACCGACTGTCTGGGAAGTGGCATTGCCAAGGCTAACACATTCCAGCCTATTGGAGAGGAAAGAATTGAACCAGTCCAGGACAGTGTCACAGAGACCGACCTCCACATGAAGACGGTGGAGGAGGATACTATGGTCCACAGTGTCGAAGGCTGCAGTGAGGTCAAGGAGGACAAGGATGGAGGGAGAACCAGTGTCAGCAGCCATGAGGACATCATTTGTTACTCTCAGCAGTGCAGTCTCAGTACTGTGAGCTGCTCTGAATCCAGACTGGAACTTCTCATACAGAGAGTGTTGCTGTAGGTGGTCCTGCAGCTGAGCAGCAACTGCTTTCTCCAGCACTTTGGACAGAAATGGGAGGTGGGAAATTGGGCGGTAATTAGAAAAAATGTCGGGATCCAAATTAGATTTTTTCAGAAGAGGCCTAATGATGGCAGTTTTTAGAGGCAATGGAACATGACCAGATTGTAGAGACTTGTTTATTATTTGTGTGATTAATGGGCTAATTGCAGAGTGATTGGATTTTATGAGAGACGAGGGGAAGGGATCCAGGGCGCAGGATGAAGGCTTCATTTTCTTGAGGATGGTCTCTACCTCACTCTGAACGACTTCATCAAAGCTGCTCAGGGTCCCAGAAAGCAGACGGGTAGATGGTACACTAAGATCAGGGAGGTTGTGGAGCTGAGATCTGATAGTGTCAACTTTGTTTTTAAATGATGAGAGGAACAGGTTGCATTTTTGAACAGAGTCCTCATGAGTTTGTTTAATGGGATTAAGCAGATGAGTTATTGTGGAGAAGAGCTGTTTAGAGTTTCCAGGGCAGGTGTTGATGATGTTGGAATAATATTTGGAGCGTGCTTCTTTAAGAGAATAGGCGTACGCTTTCTGATGTTCTTTGTACGCTTGCTTATGTACCGAGAGACCAGATGATTTTACACGTCTCTCAATAGCACGGCCAGTTGCCTTCATCCTGCGCAGCTCACCAGTGTACCAGGGGGCTGAACGGGAGAAAGACACCAGTCTTGACTTCAAGGGAGCATGTAGGTCCAGAAGCTCCTGGAGAGATTGGTTGTAGTAATCCACAGAGTCATCTGCAGATGAGTGATTGACAGCGGTCAGGGCGTGAAGATCAGCAGACAAAACATCAGGGGAAATGTTTTTATAGTCACGGAACTGGATAGGTCGTTTTGGGTTAGAAGCAGGCGAAGTTGAAGGCACTTCCAGGGAGATGACCCTGTGGTCTGAGACACCCAGGTCATATACAGACAAGTTATTGAGTACAGTGTCTGTAATCACCAAATCCAGAGTATGCCCCCTGTTGTGCGTAGGGGCGTCCACATGTTGGGTGAGGTTGAGAGATTCCAAAAGAGACTTAAAATCTGTAGCCAGAGGGGAAGAGGAATTGTCCATGTGGATATTTAGATCGCCAAGAAAAATAGTTTTTACAGGGGAGGTGCAGAAAAAAGTGAGGAGGTCATGCATTTCTGAGTTAAATGAAACATGCGGTTTGGGAGGTCTATAAATCAATATAACGTTCATCAGGAGTGGGGCTTTGAAGTTGAAGGCCAAACATTCAAAAGAAGAAAAATTATGAGAAGACAGATGTGACAATTTTAAATTACTGCGGTAGATTACAGCCAGACCACCACCGCGGCCAGTGCAGCGGGCTCTCTGCAGATAACTGTATCCAGAGGGACAAGCTTCATTCAGAGAACTGAACACATCTGGTTGATGCCAAGTTTCTGTGAGGCACATGAGGTCCAAGTTTTTCTCCAGAATGTGATCATGAATTAGACATGATTTATTGGATAGTGATTGTACATTGAAAAGTTCTATTTTAATGCCAGTTGGTGTAGGAGCTTTTTGAACCGGTTTAAGCAGACTGAAGTCCACTCCACGTTTTCCTTGCCACCTCGTGCGCTGCGGACTACAAGGGACTACAGACGCAGCGTTCTGATGACGTAGTCGAGGTGCGACACGTCTCCCGGACCCGGACGGAATCAATTCAGAGCGAGAATAAACGGATTTCTTTCGAGAGCCTCTATGGATGTAACGAGGTCTACGTAGAAGTCCCAGTTGTTTGATGATGGAAACAGAAGGTGGAATGCTCCATTCCACCTTCTGTTTCCATCACAACTGCTCCAGTTGTTAAGTCCAATCAGCTGGGAAGCGGAGTACGTAAACATCACACCAGCCAAACCGGGGGGAGCTAGCACAGAGCTAGCCGCTAACAGCAGACCCACGGCTCTGAGAGAAATAACCAAGAAGCAGTGAGATGTAACTTGAATGAGCATAACTTGAAGAGGAGCACAGGAGAAAGTCCAGAACGGTCCAGACGACACAGGAGGTTGACAGAAGCAGCAGGTAAGCAAAACAAAAACTGCAGCCACGTAGTTCTCCAAGCAAAGTTTGTGCAAGGTTTGTGCTGGAGTTTGACAGGAGGCAGACAGCCCAATATTCCGGTTAGGAAGTACTAACCAAGCTGTCCGTAAAGTCCTTGATTAAAAAAACCACTGAACAAAATAAGTCCAGATAAATGTCCAAAAGAAAAAATAGCAACAGTAAAACAACTTTTCAGCGTGGAGAAGCAGCGAACATCACGACATTACGCCAGCGTCCTCTCCCAGGTGCAGCAATCACTCCACTGCAGCCTCTCTTTGTTGAGATTTAAACTTTTTTTATGTTTGGGGTGATCGTACGCTCGAGCGGAGAGCAGCAACTGTAAAAATGCCAAGTTTCTTGCAGGAGGCTGGTTTCTTCATGGAGGCTCGTTGGGCTAAGTTAAAAAAGTCCAAAAAAAGTCCCGTCGTCGTTGCGTCATCGCATAGCAGAGTCTCTCCCGATTGGTTGCTGCGACACGGCGAGCAGCCAAAGTTCAAATATTTGAACTCCGGCAACGGCTGCTTTTGGACGCGTCGCGTGCGCGGAAAAGAACTGCCGCGCTCTGCCGCGCTGCTCGAACTGCTCAAAACATGCTGCGTCACGCTTCGCCGCTCCTCGACGCTCCTCCACATAGACTTTCAATGTAAACCGGCCGCTTCCGCTGCCCGAAACGCGTCTGGTGGGTAGCCGGCTTAAGACTTCACGACGCAGTTAACTAACCTGACTTACAACAATTTGTGAGCAGTGCGGGCAAAATAAGTCCCAGCAAGAAATGTTTCAACATTATTTTCAAATTATTTATCTCAAAAGCTTCAAAGTGTTATGTAGATTGTTGCAATCTGGTGATTTGTTAACTGGCAACAAGTTGGTTCTGTTTGAGTGCCAGTTTGAAACCCTCTTTTTTAAATTTGGTTTAGTGTGAATCCATAAGGAATTCCAGCCATATATTTATTTCTTAAGCTTCACAATGGCAACCATTATAGGAAGGGATTTCCCAACACTATGTCATCAAAGAGGAAAAAAGGTACGGTACATTAAAAAAATTAATAAAAAAGATAATTTCTGAAGGCATACTTGTTAGAACGCTTATATTTCGAAGTAGATTACGAAACTAATGTATATGCTATTTTAGTTACTGGGATTGGTAGATGGTGTCTTTATGGCCTTGTTTTTACGCAAAATCTCACAATATTATAATTTTTTACTTTTTGGTACTTTATTTTTGTACTCTTATTGCATGTTTTGTTATTTTCTTATTTGTTTGTTCTTTGTTGATTTATTAGCGAGTCAAATCGGTTCTTCTCATCCTGAACATTTCACTGTTAACCTTGTGTTAACCTGCACATGACAAAGAAACACAACCTGAATTTTGGCAAAATCACATTTTTTTTGTGCTGCAGTCTGTGCTCATTCTAACCCATTTGGCCAGTACAGGTTATATTTATTTATGGGGCAAATCAAACAAAATCATTCTAATGATTCAACCTAATGACCTTATTAATCTGATGCTCTGATGTTTTTGAGCATTTTGCTTTGAATATCTCTGGTTTGAATCCTGATTATGTCACTTCAGAATGCTAATCTTCCTCACATGAGATTCTTTTTTATAACTTAACTGCACTATTGTGTTCTTCATCCTGTTGCTAAATGATTTAGGGAAGATCAGATAACTTGCTTGTGCACGTATAATTTTAAATGCAGAATTTGTACCTGGAATGCAATCTTTTAAACCTGTGTCTGATTCCTTTTGAGATTTCTGAATATTTCCCGTCTGCAAACATATTCAGTTTTATCACCGCCGTGGGAAGCCACGATCACCCTGCCCGGTGAATCCAAAGCCCTCTGATACACCGCTGGCTTCAACACAAACACACACTGGCACGCCGCACACCGGGCTCTCACATCTCTTCACCTCTCTAATCTCTGTCAGCTCCTCAATCTTCTTGTCTTTCACGCTCCTTCTTTGATTCTCTCCATTTTCTTTTTCTTTCTTTCCCTCTTTCTCCTGGACGTCTCTTCCCTCACACAGCTGTCGCAAGCAGCTGGAAAATTTCAACTGGGGAGACGTGAGCAAGGGAATTATCACGTTTCTACACATTCACAGACACACAGGTCCAGAGTTCCCATGTGAACCAGTCGCTGTGACAAAAAGCAGAGAAAAGACTCATGGGCAAAAACACCAGAATGTGCACTCGCTGACACTTCCCTGCACTGGATTATTCCTTTACAGATTGTTTATGCAGCTATTGTGTCAGAAAAGGATCATCAGTTGTGCCAAAGTTGAGAACCAATCCAGTGGGACTGTTTGCAACAGATTTTTGTCTTATTTACAGTAAACGAGAGTATTTCAGAACCATTATATACATGGATGCAGCTTGACTGAATGCAGAATGCTTCAAAGTCAGTGCATGTCCGTGACCTGATCTTTTACAAGAGCCGTGTAAATCTAACTTAATGTGTGTGTAAAACATGGTTGTAAATATTTCTGCTGAAGATAAACACGGAAGACCGAGTCGGTTCTGTATATCAGGATGTGCATGAGTGAAAGACCCTAAACATGAGCAGACAACCTTAAACAGGCAGAAGAAACGTCTGCAGAAAGGTGAAAGAAACTAGAAAAAGACAAAAAATAAAGGAAACTCCAGTGTGTCATCCCAGGAGGTGGACGTGTGAGTAGTTTCTCCCAGCAGAGCTCAGGGTGTGGAGAACCATCAGGAGGCTCGTGGACTGAGTGGACGGAAGTGCGTGCAAAAGCAGACACAAGACGACGAGTTGGCTTGTGTTTCATGGTCAGGGAGGAGAACTGGTGTTGTAAAGAACGGCATACGGTGAACACAGAGTGAGGTTTCCATCCCCACAGAAGGGTTTTCAGTATTAATGGATTTACATTTGGCTCCATGTAAGGGTTTGTATTTGAAATGAGCCTTGATCAAAAACTTGATAAAGACATTTTAATTAAAATTGGGTTTCTTTTTCAGAAATAGGTCTTGTTTAACTCTGAACACTAGGAAACATCTTGTAACTGCTACTTTCTTTACGTCCACTGACTATGGTGACACCAATTGAATGCTGCTGCCTATCATGGTGCACTAAGATTCATAACTGGCTGTAACTATCGTACCCATCACTGCACTCTGTAGTCACTGGTTAATTGGTCATCATTAACTTCATACACTTTCACACTGGTACATTTTCATCTTTAAATCACTCCTTGGTCTGTTGCCTTCATACATCTCCTACATGTCACTTTGTCAGTGCAGCTACAGCGTGCGCTCTCAAGACATCCTTACCTGCAGCTTACCCTCAGTGCGGACTTAATTTTTTCTTTTCAGACTCACAGTCACCATTAGAGGAAAGGAAAAGAAAAAAAATGTATCAGCATAAAGAAATTGGGTATGTTTATTTGATATTAAGATTCTGTATCTATACTTGGAAACATGAACGTCTTCAGTATTATGTTTTGTGGTGAAATGTCTGTCTGAAATAAAAAATGTATCATCATTATCATCATCGAATTCGGCAAAATAACCTTTTCTTACTCTGCTCCTGTATCCTGGAACACCTTGCAAAAAGATCTGAAGCTGTCAACTTTTACCTCTCTAAAGGATTTTAAACAACTGTTAAGTTCAATGCAAAACTCAATGCAGACATGTTCTTATTTTTAGTGTCTTACATCATTTTATAATGCAGTTGTTTTTAGTTTGATTTATATCACTACTTTTATTTACTTTTCACTTTATATGCATTTTATGGCTGTTTATTGTTGTGTGTAGGCCTACCTTATCTGCGGTTTTGTTTAAAACGGGTCTCTCTTGAAAATGAGTCCTCGTGCCTCAATGAGACTAACCTGTATGAATAAAGGTTGAATGAATCAACAATATATTTCAGGCAAAATAGGTAGCTGGGCTTCAAAAACTAAACGAGAGTCTCATAAATTCAACTGAAGAAATGGGAACAAGTTGTGTCTTTGTGACAAACTGACAGAAGCTAACTAGCAGGTTGCTAAGTAGCTGGCTATTAAGTTGCTAGCAAACAAATCAATTTAAAGATGAAAGAAACTGAGAAACTAGCTAGTTCAATTGTTGCTATATGAAGTTCCTATGAGGAAAGAAAAACAAGAAACTAGCAAGCTAAACAGCTGTTTTCTGATTGGGCACCACAATAGATTAGTGTTAGCACTGCTGCCTCACAGCCAAAAGGTCTGGGGTTCAAGTCCCGGTTGTACCTGGAGTCCTTTTGCGTGTAGTTTGCATGTTCTGTCTCGTGTTTGTGTGGGTTTTCCTCCGGGTGCTCCAGTTTCCTCCCACAGTTCAAAAACATGCATGTTAGGCTGCTTTCAGGCCCAGGTCACCTTTGAAAAACAGATCTGTGATCTTAGAGGGATTTGCACAACAAAATAAAAAAGGTGAAATTAAAACGTTACTGTGAAGACAAACAAATGTGATAAACTAGCTAATAAAGTTCTACTTATCAAATAATAATAATAAAAAAGTTAGCTCTTAAGTTGTTAGCTAGTTAGCAAGTTACTAGCTAGCTGCTCTGGTTCCCTCATTGAGTTTAAGTCATTTTATGACCGAGTGATTCTTTGCCTAAAGCTAGGGTTTATAATAAACAAACAAAATAATACGTAGTGAAAAAACAACAACTGAATAAGCAGCCAAAGTTGAAACAAATCACCTCCAGAAAGCCTGAAGAAGCATTGATCAAAAACTATTTTAAAAGATGACAAGACAGTCTGGTTGCTTGAAAGCAGACTACAGTATAAAGGAACAATGTTTCATGACTTCTGCACAGTATTTTAGAAGGACACCCAGTTGGTGAATAAGAAGGAGCATTGAGGACACAGCATCCTTAAAGTGAAACTAAACCCTAATTTAACTTTTTTTAGCTGAGAAACTCCCTAG
>JBBPBX010009624.1:0-13134 GCA_038048925.1 Garcialebias charrua | reverse complement strand
TATTGTAACTTATTTATTTTGGGAATGTTTTTCACTTCTTCGAAACTGTCTGGTTGTATATGTTTTAATACAGTGCGTTAGTGGAGCAGTGCATGAAAGCTGAGTTGGCTCAGTGGTGTATACACTGGGTTTGAATACGGGAGACCCGAGTTTGATCCCCGGTCACGGAGTACTCTTTTTTTTTTAAGCCTTTTGTTTTGGATAGGTCGGGTGGAATAGATAAATACATCTACAGTACATGTTTATTCTTTGTTGTTGCTTGGTTTATGTTGTTGGCTACAGTTCTAGTTTGTTGTAGGTTGTTGCTGGAGGAGGCGTGGACGCAGGAAACCCCCCACCTCCTCCCCTCCTTTAGGCGGTGCCTCTACACACTGTAGGCACCGTTCAGATAGACTGTAGAGTCTACAGTCTATCGGAACGCCCATTTTGTTGAAGATTTTGAATCTGGACTTGGGGAGGAGTTAAAGATCCAGAGGCCGTTCAGTGACACTTTAACAATGTCAATACATTATTTAATAATTTTAAGTAAAGTAAGAAAGCACTGAAGCCTAATTTATTGAGTCCTTTTGAGCAACCTCAAAAAAGAAGTGTTGCTTCTTTATCGTTGAGTTTATCAAGATAGAAGGGGTTATCAGACTATCTCTAAAGACTTTGGACTCCCTCCATTCATTGCCAGACTGTGGACAAGTGGAGAAAGTTCTAATCTGGTCCAGATGATACGGGTTTAGTGTCAAACAAGCTGAAAGCAAGTCTCATAATGTTTATGAATCTCCCATCAGCAGAATACTAGGATTGAAGACCACCAGCATGTTTTCTATTTAAAAACAAACTAACAAACTAAAGCTTATTATGTGTAAAACTGACTAATTGATTGCCCTTTTTGCGTTGGCTAATTTTCTTTAGCTGTGGAGGTCATCTTGAATTAGGTGGACTCCAAAAGCTGTAGATGTACACCCACTTTCAGAGTTTCATGAAAGTCTGTTGAGTGGGTCATGAGATATTTTGCTAACAGACAGAAACATGCACACAGACATGGATGAAAATATTTTATTTATTTATTCACCTTTATTTAACCAGGCAAATCCCATTGAGACCACAGATCTCTTTCGCAAGGGAGGCCTGAAAACATGCATGTTTTTGGTCTGTGGGAGGAAACTGGAGTACCCGGAGAAAACCCACGCAAGCACGAGAAGAACATGCAAACTCCACACAGAAAGACCCCAGGTCCAACCGGGAATTGAACCCAGGACTTTTTTGCTGTGAAGCAACAGCGGCAACCACTGATCCATTGTGCTGCCCATTTGTTTTTGTCTTTTGGCAATAAGATGCAAAATGTATGTAAAATTGAAATTTCTTGCTGCTTTTAACAAGATAGGTCAAAATTAGCTAGAAGGACTTTAAAAATAAGTTCAGAGCTAAATGCAGGACGGACATAGTGAAGGAGTGATGGATGATGGGAACAGAAAGCAGGCGAAAGACAGACTGTGTTTTATGCAGGAGCTGTGAATGTGACGGATGTGTTTTACAGAACACGGGTGGTTGAGGTGAAAAACTACCTTCACTACTGTGAAGAGGGGACTGTTCCTGCCAACAAACACACCCACGAATACCACACGCAAACACAAAAGCTCCTGAACACACAAAACACTGACGGGAAACCCAAACTCCTACTTTGTAGAATAAACAGAAAGATTCTTTAAAAGCCATAATAGTTGTTAAAATAATGCATTTTTTTTTTTGTTTTTGATTAATTATTTTTGTTTATGTGTTTTATCTATGATGTAAAATTACCACTAAATACAGTCACTACCAAAAAATCTACCACACAATTTGTAATAAAAGAGTAAAATCATCAGATTCATATTTTGTGGCCAACAATGACATTTGTTTACATTTGAACAGTGATGAGCACACCTTGGGGTGTCTATGAGTGCACATCTATTTTCCCCAGCTCCCCGGGCGCCGACTACGGCTGCTCACTGCACCACCTGGTGGTGGTTGGGTTAAATGCAGAGGCCAATTTCGTCTGTCAAGTATGGGAAACATACACAGATGACAAAAATGTGACATTTATTTTTTATTATTTATGAGTAGACTTCGGTCAGTCTCTGCGCGACACAGCTGTTGGGTCGTTAAATAATTCCCGGCAGTAAACAGAGGCAGAGAGAGAACAATGGCATCATAGATGGCTGTCCGAAAGCAAAAAGGTGAAGTTCTTCTCTCTTCTGAAAAGAAACAGCGACTAAAAGCTTAAAGGACGAGAGCTGACAGACGGAGAGTCATTTTGGTTCAAGGTTCTTATTGTCATTCACGTCACATGTGGTACATGAGGTGAAACGTGTACCCAAGGTCCCAGTTACACTCAAAAATAGCAAAAATATCAAGTATAAAAAATAATCAGTATACAAGGATCTAAGATATATGATAAACAATAATAATGAAAAATATATGGTGTATTAAACAGCAGCCTGAACATGAGTCTGTTGTGAGCAGATGGGTATGACTACAGCAGCTTAAAGGCAAGTAATCAGCAGCATGGCTAATCAGCAGCCCAGTTAAAGTGACATATCTCCAATTAAAGTGGCATTACAGTGATTTTTCTGGTTAGGGATTTACGAGTCTAACAGCTTCAGGGTAGAAGCTGTTCCTCAGTCTAGTGGTTCTGCACTTGATACTATGCATTTTGGGAACCCGTTTGAAAACACATCTCTACTCATTGGCCTTCAACCCAACTGAGACTTGATTTTACTTCATTTTTATTGATTTTACCTGTTTAACTTGTCATTTTATTGTATTTTAAATTGAAATTTTATTTCACTGTGTGTTAGTTTTGTGGTTCTGTTTTTATGCTTTCTTTTATCTTGCTATCTTTTATCTTGTTACTAGCTTGTTATCTAGCTAGTGTCCAGCGCTTTGTTTCAGCTGTGGCTGTGTTAAAGCGCTTTATAAATAAAGCTGATGATGATGATGATGAAGGAAATCAAGCAGAGAGTGGGCAGCACGGTGGCACAAGTGGTAGAGCTGCTGCCTCTCAGCGAGAAGGTTGCCGGTTCAAATCCCGGTCCGGGGCCTTTCTGGGTGGAGTTTGCATGTTCTCCCCGTGCATGCGTGGGTTTCCTCCGGGTACTCCGGTTTCCTCCCACAGACCAAAAAACATGCTTGTTAGGCTGATTGGTGACTCTAAATTGACCCTAGGTGTGAGTGTGAGAGTGGATGGTTGTTTGGTGTGAGTGAGACAGGTCCCTCTTGTAAATGAGTCCCCGTGACTCAACGAGGCTAGCCTGTATAAATAAAGGTTGAATGAATGAATGAATGAAAGAGTGATAATACAGAAGTTGGGGCTAGGATTGTATGAATATGAGCGGAGCCAAGTTGTAAACAAAGGCGAATATTTCCCAACACAATTCCTATGAAAACTCTGATGTGTTATATTTAGATTAACCCCAAATAATTATTTAACAATGTAGATTTTCAAAACAACTTGGCAGCTGTTTTGGCTAGGCGTCAACGTGTCGCCATGCTGGCTGCTCAGTTCTTCACCGTGCGAGTCTGCGCCTGTAGGGATGGCGACAACACCTCTGAACCACATACAGGTTAAGGCTGGCCGGTCATTCCTCGAGGATTACTGCAGCACTTGGCAGACAAAAAACAACTGACCGTTGGCCCCGGCAGCCATAAATCAACAGGCGACAGGACTAATCGCTGCGTGCACGCACACAAATCCATGACATGTAAACGTTACCTCGGTTGTTAACATTCTCCGGCTAATCTGGTGCCTGGAAGCCGAAGTGTCTGCACTTTGCAGGGAACCACCCGGATCTCCACCTTGACCCAAAAGAGGAAAGCTGAAGTTCTCGAGGTGGAAACGAAGCGCATCGATCAACACCGGAGTGAAGGAAGGGGTGTGTGGTGGGAAACGATGCTCTCGGATGAAATATTACGTGTAAAACCTAAAACGTGATTAAAACACTTCAGTCGCAAAAATAGTAAGACAACATAGAAGGACTTAGAAGATGATTCTAAAAGGGAAAAAAAAAGTTAAAATTATTTTTGTCATTTTTTCGAGATGTTCCTAATCTGAGATTTCTCAGTTTAAGCTAAAAGGTGCAACATTCCTGTTTTTTTTTTAAGAAGGTGCTGTTTATAAGACCGAGCTCAGACTGAAGAAGTCGTCTGGATAAAAGACGAAACGTTTCAACAAACAAGGATCCGTCCAGAGGACCTGACCCAACCTTGTTCGATTTCTCTACCTGGATTGTTGAGCATGCATCAGGACGACACTAGCCTTTACAAATGCAGGGACTTGCTTCATTTGTGTGAGCTGAACTCAGACATATCGCTCTCCCTCCCCTTCCTGCAGAGGGACCAACACAGGGCTTAGTTTGTAAACCAATTGATGCCGGAACACAAATAGATGGCGGTCCGGCGGCGGGGGGGCTGGGGTGCGTCCGTGGGTCTTCCCTCAGAAAGTTTGGAATTAAAGAGATGCCATTTCCTGCATTATAACAGGTTGTTAAACAGCTGTAAACATTTGATTGAATTGATTAAAAACATGTCTGTCTTGTAAATGACGAGGCTCAATGAGACTAACAACCTGTGTAAATAAATAACTATTGTAGAGAGCAGTGAATAGCAGCTCCGATCCTGTCGTCCTAACCCTAATCTCTGTCACCACTGCCTTCAGGTGCTTCGATTCCCAGTTGTCCAGTAAGGACAATCCATCCACCCATTCATCCATCCACTTATTTTATGAAAGTAAATTGTCTTTTCGACATTTTGATCACTGTTATTTTGGCAAATTAGTGCCATTGTTTTAAAACGTAATGTAAATAACAAACATTTCACTCTCTTTTTTTTAAACTGTAAGCTTTTTGATTTATGTCTGAAATGTATGCAGAGTTCAGACACATTTGTGCGCGTGCTCTGCAGAGCTGTCTAGAGACGCTCCTGTGCGTAAAACGTGCACTGTCTGCAGGGCGCACAGCTGAAGGTGGATGAAGACGCTCATCCCCGCGGGACATGCAGTCCGTGTCTCTGCTGGTCAGGAGCGTGTGCGTCTGCTGCAGCAGTAATCTCCACAGACTGGGCAACGTCGCCTCTCGTTGTATTTTTAATAAATAATCAAAATAAAAATGCACAACTTTTATGGGCGGAGATTTGAGTTGCCGGATCCGAGCAAACAGTTGTCGGAGCACACGCGGTATAACCACTGGACCAACTTATGATATGTTGGAGTTGGACAATGCTGTGCCAGAGTACCCAGCAGGAGGCAAGATCAAATATAAACTCAGGATGAAACAGAATTTTTTTTAATCAGCTCTGATTGCAAAACAACTCCAGAATCAATATACATACAAACTGTACACAAATCACCTGTTGTGGACGGACTGGTCCACACAAGTGCACGGATCAGCTGCCTGTGAATGTGACTTTTGAGAATTTCTTACTACTCCAGATTCACAAAAGTAATGCTATGTTTGAGGCTTGTGAGAAGCTGGGACACCTGAGTGTTATCACATTTACTTATAGGGAAAAGACTTGTTTCTAACTTGGCACACAAGCTCAAAACACATATTGATGTTAGTGGATTGGAAATATATATTTTCCTGGTAGTTTTTCCCCTCCAAAAGAATATAGTTTTTATCTATTTATTTTTACGCACTTTAAGTTAATTTCTATAGCGGCTGAGGTTTAAGAGAAACAAACACAGAATGACAGGTCTTGGTGTACTTTCTGGTGGAAGAAAGACAAAAAAAAACAGGTTAAGACAGAAATAATTAAAAATATAAACAGGTGCAGCAAGTAAAGACAGCAGCAGAGTGAGGGAATGTGGTCAGTTTGTCCTCCAGCAGTCTAAGCCTATAGCAGCATAACTAAGGGATAGTTCAGGAAACCCACACCAACCATAACTATAGGATTTATCAAAAAGAAAAAACTAAAAACTAAGAAAAATAACTAAAAATACGTTAAGTACTAGTAGCATAAAAACAATACGCCGAACAGCAGCACAAGCACGAGTCTTTGTGAGCAGATGAGTACAAATGAACACAGCAACATGAAACAGATCAGCAGCAACATGATGGGATTTTTCACAGTGATTATTCTGGTTATTTATTCATGAGTCTAACAGCCTCAGGGTAGAAGCTGTTCCTCAGTCTAGTGGTTCTACACTTAATGCTCCTCAACCTCCTTCCTGAGGGGAGTGGGGCAAAAAGTGTGTGTGCTGGGTGAGTGGGGTCCTTCATGATGCAGGTGATACTCTTCCTGCAATTCTTTATGTATAAAATGAAATTTTTCGTGCTGCTGTTTATAATGATGTTTTTCCACTACATTAGGGCTTAGTGTATTACTAGTTGATGCTTTTCTTAGTTAGTTCTAGATGTTATTACTGTTTTTCTCTTGCATTTGTTGTTGGATGTAACTGGGACCCCGTGTACATAATCTCGTTTTCATCACATGTACCACATGCGGTGCAAATGACAATAAAGACTCTCTGACTCTGACTCTGAAATTTATAAGAACTCTTGTTAAAAAGAAAAAAGCTTGCTATAACAAAAGTCTAATAAAAAATATCAGATAAACCAGAGACCCAGAACTAGAAAAATGTCAACAAGAAGGATAAACCCACTGAAGGAAGTATGAAAAACTAAACTCATTCTCTGGACTCATAATCTTTGTTGAAAGAGATTCTGCCAAATACATCAACACTTTCCGAGTCTGCACCTTTGGATCAGTCCAACTAAACAAGCCGACGACCCCGAGCTAAAACTTATCCTCTGCAAACAGCTTTCTGAAGCCAGAACCAGCAGAACATGTCCCACCTATTTCCTGCAAACCTTCACAGACTGGTTTAATTTATTTAGACAGATTGGGAGAAATCATTTTGCAATGTGCCAAAAGGGCTGTTTTTATGTGAAATGTATCTATTTTAATTTAAGCTGTTTGTGTCTGTAAAACAGCCGTTTATTTCATCTGTGAAAGCCACGAAGAAGAGTGGCGTTCTCATGTTTTATTATTCTAGTTGATTTATTTTGGGTTATTAATGACGCTGCCTTTGTTTCTGGAACATTTCTGATGTTGGTGCTGTTGTGTGAGCAGACACTAGGAACCAATGTGTTGGTACTGGGGCACCAGGGGACACATGAGGTGATGCACCGTTGGTTGTAGAGTGACGCTCGTGAGTTGTACATGTGTTCGTGTTGAAGAGTTAATAAAGCCTGACTGAGTATCTCCAAGTGCTGCCCGTCTGGATGGTGTCCACACTGAGGAGCAGACATAACATTACATGGTGTCAGAAGTGAAGAAGCCCGTCTCCGCAACGTCGACGTCGGTGAGAAAGCAGCAGTTTTAACACGGCGCGTCCCGTGAGTGAACGAGGAGCTAAGCTAACGCCGAGTGAACGAGTGAGCTAGGCTAACGCCTCGTGGACGACACTGCTAAGCTAACGCCGCGGACACGACGAACAGAGGATGGATTCCCTGTTCTCGATCAACCCACCTGAAAACTTGGATTTCAGTGATTATTCGTCATGGCCCAACTGGATTCGCCGCTTCGAAAGGTTTCGGATAGCAGCCGGATTGGACGGTAAAGACGAAAGCTATCAAGTGAACTCATTAGTTTACACGATGGGCGATAAAGCGGATGACATTTTAGGAACACTGGGATTGAGTCAGGATGAGCTTAAGAAATACAAGAGTGTAAAAGAAGCTTTTGACAGACACTTTATTGGCAAATACAACGTCATATATGAGCGGGCACGTTTTAACAAAAGAAACCAAGACGCTGGTGAATCAGCTGAATCCTTCATAGGCGCAGTCTATAAGTTAGCAGAAAACTGCCAGTATGGACCACTGCAAGATGAGATGATAAGAGACAGGTTGGTGGCGGGCATACAGCACCAGGGCCTGTCGGAGAAACTGCAGATGGACAGTGAACTAACGTTAGAAAAGGCGGTGCAACAAATAAGACGACATGAAGAGATTAAGAAACAACAACCGATCGTGAGAGAGACGACGGGAGCAACACAGCATGCTAATGTGGACTTATTAAATTTCAAGAAAAGAACTTTCAGCGACAACCGAGCACATAAACCACACGAAACAGACAGACAGAGTGAAATCCAAAAAGGATACAAGTACTGTGGACGCTGTGGTAAATCACCTGCACATAACAAAGTGAACTGTGCAGCACGAGACGCAGAGTGCAGGAAATGCCGAAAGAAGGGACATTTTGCAGCTGTGTGCAGATCAGCCAGAGTGGGAGCAGTCCAGATGGATGAGGACGTCGCACGGGAGGACGACAAACTGTTTTTGGGAGCAGTATCAGCAGGAGAACGCCCCAACAACTGGAAAAAAACGCTGGAAATCAACGGCAAAAACATCACATTCAAGCTGGACACGGGAGCAGATGTGACTGTGATACCAACAGCCACCTACTCGAAAGACACACATGGCCCACTTACCAAAGCAGACAAGCCCTTGTGTGGTCCAGGTGGTGAAGCCCTGCAAGTGAAAGGTCAGTTCAACGCTCTCATGAAATACAAAGACAAAACTACAACACAGCCAGTGTATGTCATACAGAGACTGTCGACTCCATTACTAGGCTTCCCAGCTATTTCAGCTTTAGGGTTGCTGCACCCCATAGACAATGTTAAAGAGCTGGAGGCTGACATGAAAAAACTGTACCCCAAAGTATTTACAGGGCTGGGTCTCCTTAAAGGAGAATACAAAATAGTATTGAAAGAGGGTGCTAAACCATATGCATTATCACTGCCACGTCGAGTCCCACTGCCTTTATATGACAAAGTGAAGACAGAGCTGGAGAGAATGGAGAAGATGGGGGTGATTGAACCCATCGAAGAACCTACAGAGTGGTGTGCTGGAATGGTGGTGGCCCCTAAGCCCAACGAAAAGGTCAGAATATGCACAGACTTGACTCATTTAAATGAATATGTGTGTAGGGAGCGCCACATACTGCCTGCGGTAGATGAGACATTAGCCAAATTCACAGGTGCAACAATTTTCACCAAATTGGATGCTACGGCAGGATTTTGGCAGGTACCTCTACATCCAGAGTCAGCCCATCTGACCACGTTCATTACCCCGTTTGGCAGATACTGTTACAAAAGGCTGCCTTTTGGTATTTCGTCCGCTCCTGAACATTTTCAAAAGAGACTGACCCAAATGTTGTCAGGACTGGAGGGCACTGTATGTCATGCAGACGACATACTAATTTTTGGGTCCACCAGAGAGCAACATGACTACAGACTGCATAGAGTGTTAGAGAGGCTCCAACAGGAGGGCCTGACTCTGAACAACGACAAGTGCCAGTTTGCAGTAGAGAAAGTCAAGTTTTTGGGTCATGTTGTCACAGCTCAGGGCATTGAAGCAGACCCGGGCAAAATCAAAGCAATCATGGAGATGCCTACACCTAAAGATGCTGCTGACGTGAAGAGGTTTGTGGGCATGGTAAACTACGTGGGAAAGTTTTCCCCACGTATCGCTGAACTCACACAACCTTTAAGAGAGCTTCTCAAAGCGGACACAACCTGGGAATGGGGGACAGCACAGCAGCGGGCTTTTGATGAGCTACGACAGGAACTGAGCTCACCCACTGTCCTCGCCCAGTATTGTGTGAACAGAGAAACAAAAGTTGCAGCAGATGCCTCGTCCTTTGGTTTAGGAGGGGTCCTGTCACAAAGACAAACAACAGGTGACTGGCGTCCAGTGGCTTTCATTTCACGCAGTATGACAACTGCAGAGCGTAGGTACGCTCAGATTGAAAAAGAAGCACTAGCACTGACTTGGGCATGTGAAAGGTTTCAATCTTACCTGATAGGGATGGACTTTTTGATCCAGACAGATCATAAGCCCCTGATCTCCTTATTAGGAAGCAGAGCTCTTGATGACCTGCCACCTCGCATACTAAGGTTTAGATTGCGACTGCTTCGCTTCACATATAAGATTGAACATGTCCCAGGGAAAAATTTAATTACGGCAGACGCGCTGTCCAGAGCACCAATACAAGCTCCACCTACAACACAGGATATGCAGCTGGAAGAAGAGGTGTGTGCTTATGTTAACAACATTGTGCAACAGTTGCCAGCATCAGAAAACAGACTTGTGCAAATCAGACAGGCACAAGAAACAGACAGCACGTGCAGAAAACTTAAAGACTTTGTACAAACAGGCTGGCCACTCAGCAGGAAGAGTCTCCCTCCTGAACTACAAGTGTACTGGCAGTACCACCAAGACCTCCTTGTGGTGCAGGGAATTTTAATGAAAAGTGAAAGACTTGTTATTCCAGCCAGCATGCAGGAAGAAATGCTTAACCTGGTTCATGAAGGTCACCAGGGCATGACAAAATGCATTGCTAGAGCACAACAGTCCATTTGGTGGCCGGGTTTGACCAAACAAATCAAACTCAAGGTTGAAAACTGCACAACGTGCGTGCGAGAGGCTCATGAGAGACCAGAACCTCTCATGTCAACACAACTTCCTCTGAGGCCATGGCAGCGGGTCGCAGCAGATCTGTTCCAGTGGGAACGTGCCATGTACCTGGTGGTAATAGATTACTTCTCCAGATACATTGAGGTGGTGAACCTGACCTCTACTACTGCTGTCCCGGTGATCAACAAAATGAAGGCGATCTTTGCCAGGCACGGGGTCCCTGAAACCCTTGTCACGGACAATGGCCCCCAGTTTGCAGCGGCGGAGTTTGCAGCTTTTGCAAGGGACTATGATTTTACTCATGTCACCTCAAGTCCTCACTATCCACAGAGTAATGGGGAAGCAGAGAGAGCTGTAAGGACAGTGAAATCTTTCCTGAAGAAGGGGGAGGATCCACATAAGGCTCTCATGGCATACAGGGCCACACCCCTGGCACAAGGATCATCACCGGCACAACTATTGATGGGCCGCAACATCAGGACACCGTTGCCGGTCAGCGAAGACAAACTACGACCACGATGGCCAGATCTTCATCTCTTCCGGAGAAAAGACCAGGAGCTGAAAGAGAAGCAAGGTTCTTGGTTCAACAAGAGACACAGAGCACAGACTAAACAAGAGCTCAACCCAGGACAAAGAGTCTGGGTGAAGAACACCAACAACTCGGGGACTATCAGCAGTCCAGCGAACACCCCACGGTCATACAACATTGACATGCCGTCTGGGAGTCTAAGAAGGAACAGGTCACACATCAGAGTGATTCCTGATGGCTCCACAGTCACCAGGTCGGGACGGGTTGTTCGTACCCCGCAGAGACTAGACTTGTAAATAGCATTCATAGAGAAGTGAGCTGTGGCCCACAGGGCAGAATAATCCCTGCACAGCTCTGGGGACGCAGGTAGTCGACCCTGACCCCTAGATAGGTCAAAGTTATAGTTGTTTGTAGTATTAATGATAAAGTACTAGTATAATCTGTTCACTTGGTAAAAGCATTTAAAAGGGTGTGGGTATGTCTGTTCAGCATGTTCATAATCAATGAGGACAATTTAAGTTTAAAGGCATAGTATGGATGCTAAGCTAAAAAGGGGAGATGTTGTGTGAGCAGACACTAGGAACCAATGTGTTGGTACTGGGGCACCAGGGGACACATTAGGTGATGCACCGTTGGTTGTAGAGTGACGCTCGTGAGTTGTACATGTGTTCGTGGTGAAGAGTTAATAAAGCCTGACTAAGTATCTCCAAGTGCTGCCCGTCTGGATGGTGTCCACACTGAGGAGCAGACATAACATTACAGGTGCAACACTTCATGTTTCCTAATTACTGTAGTTGCTTCATAAATTAAACTGGTTGAAAATCTTGGGAAATTCATATCAGTGCAGGGTGATGGATGTGAGGATTAGTCTTATTTTGCATGAGACCTTCTAATGATTTGAAACAGGACTTGAAGAAAGAAAAACTGAGTTGTGATCAGACGAAGCGACTGCTCACCATCGTTAACAGACTTCATCTAGACGGCAGATCCAATAAATGAACAGAAGCTTTTATTGTTTAAGGCCGACACACACAAAAAACACCTGTGTGCTGGTTGTTTAAGATGTCTGTTTTGAATTCAGACTGCAGACTGCCAGGGTATTTCTCTCACAAATTGTTTTTCTCCGTCTCAATTATCATGAAAACTGAGACATGGAAAAACAATTAGGTGGACTCTATATCCGAAAGCAAGCAGAGGATTTTAGGAGCTCTTTTTTTTTTTTCAGCTGGAAAATTCACCAAACAAATCTTAGACTAATTCTCATGAGATTGTTGTCTAGATCAAACAAGATTTAAAGGGATAGTCCAAATCTTTTGAAGTGAAGTTCGGAGAGGTTAGGAACAGGTGATAGTTTACCGGTTCTAGACAGCTCTTTGAACGACCTCCCTTTGGGGGAATAGAGTAGAAAGCTGTCAGCTATGACCAAACCATTGTTTGCACATAAAGTGAACGTTGAGTCTAATTTCTGCATCAGATTTCATACAGCTGCAGAAGACACGTTTTGGAACAAGTCCAGAATCATCACTGTGATTCACTCAGTCTTATAACGCTGTTATTAAACTTCTGATTTACAGTTTTGTTTTTGAGTTTTTTCACATCTCACTCTGGCCTGGCGTTAAAGAGAAAAAGACGCATAATATATCAGAAATATCTTTTGTAGAGCCAGATGTTACTTTTGTTTGCTTAAAAGTTGTTCAGCTGTCACCGACTAAATGTAATGATGCATGTTCAGGTGGGAATTTTAAATAAATAGCTTTAAGCTGACAGGGTTAACTCATTAGGGCTTCAACCATAAAGGTTTGACTAGTTGAAAGGATGGAGTGAGGGTGGACAACATAAGGCAGACCGAAGGGGGTGGAAAAAAACATGAAAGAGATATTTGTAAGGGGACCCAAAGAAAGTCTACAGTAGCTCCTATAAACAGGCTGAACAAGCTGCACCTGGTTCCTGCAGGAGAGCACGAGGCTCAAAAACAAACTGCACAAACTGCCTCCGAGTGAACGCTGGGTGCTGAATTATGCTCAAGAATTATGCTGAAGGAAGGAAAAAAAAGCTGCTAAAACTGAGAAAATAAGTAAATAAATAATCCATCAGAAGACTAGCTAAAAGTTCAAATAAATTTTAAAATAAAAACATTGCCCAAAAAGTAAAAGTTTG
>JBBPBX010009623.1:19568-42386 GCA_038048925.1 Garcialebias charrua | reverse complement strand
TTGGGGCGTGACAAACAACTCTGTTTTGATTGGCTGGTCAGTGTCCTGGTCACTCTTGTGTTTTCAGTGTTTTTATAAATGCTGATAGAGAAGCAAGGGGACTATAGTTTTTTTCAGAGATTACTTTGTCTAAAATCAGTCTGTCAGTAGATAGTGACAGAGTGAAGAAATATGTTAAAAATATATTGTTTGAAAAGTTACAGACTACATTACAATCTTACATACCCCAGCTTTAAGGTATTTTTGTCAGCCATCTCGGTATGCCACAAAGGTTGGGGAGGTAAATCTCCTGGTGCCCACCCTCTCATGATACGTTTCATGAAGCGCGTACTGAGGAAAAGGCCTTCCAGCAGGACTCTGGTCCCCGAGTGGGACCTACAGTTAGTCCTGGATGCTCTGTGTGAGCCTCCATTTGAGCTTCTTAGCAGCATTAAGATAGATTTGTTATCTTATAAAACTGCATTGCTCTTAGCTCTTTGCTCAGCTAAACGCATGGGTGACCTCCACACTTTATCTGTACACCCAATGTGTACAGGTTTGCCCCAGATGGGTCAAAGGTCACCCTGCGCCCTAACCCAAAATATGTGCCAAATGTTCCAACTTTAAATCCCAGAAGTCTGGACTTTGAGCTGTCAACATTCCCCTCCCCCCCTGTCCTCACTGAAGGACAGAAGAGGCTGAACGTGCTCTGCCCTGTTAGGGCCCTGAGTGCTTACATGGAAAGAACTGTCAGTTGGAAAAAAAAACATCTGTTTGTGTGTTTTGCTAATCCAGCTGCTGGCAGAGCCCTGTCAAAACAGCGCCTGACTGAGGCCATTAAGAGGGCATACAGCAGTAAAGGTCAGCAGGAACCCTCTGAGGTACACGCTCATTCCACTCGAGGCCTGGCTGCCTCATGGGCCCTTTTCAAGGGTTTTCCAGTGGCAGAAATATGAGCTGCTACCAACTGGGCATCATCAAACACGTTTGCAAAATACTACAGTTTAGATGTCACAGCATGTGATGTCACTCAGGCTGTCCTCTCTAACACAGAGTAGAGAACAGCTAAACGCCTACAGTATAAAGGCATAAGTTCTCACAATCATGCTTTTCCAGAGCATTTTGAGGGCGTGATTAAAATATGTTCCCATAGTCAATGTGTTGCACTGAGTGTACTGACTGACAAGGGAACTGAAAGTTATGCACCATAACTCACATTCCCTGAAGGAAGGGAACGAGGTGAAACACGTTTGCCCTTTCAATGCCCAAGCTCGGTGAAGTGCACCCTGAGATAGAAGGCTGGGCGTCAGCCCTTTTTATGCAAAGAGGGCGGGGCCTCATTGCTGACGCCCACCTGCCTTATTCAAGTCGTGATTGTATTACTTAAGGTGAACCGCGCGGCGGCGCAATTCCCATAGTCAATATGTTGCACCTCGTTCCCTTCCTTCAGGGAACGTGAGTTATGGTGCATAACTTTCAGGTTCCCCCTTTGATATGGTCCCCCCTCTGCTACTAAATGAGGGTTTTTCCTACTCTAGGTCCTTCCATTCTTGCTTTTGTGAATAGCAGTTTATCCACTTGCGTGGTGCCAAAAACCTTTAAATATGCTGCTGTTCAACCTCTCCTGAAAAAAAACGAAAACAAACCTTGACCCCCTCAGTCGTGTCCAACTTCAGGCCTGTCTCCAGACTCCCATTTGTTTCTAAACTTCTGGAAAAAAAGAGTTGAGTTCATTCATTCATTCAACCTTTATTTAGTCAGGTTAATCTCATTGAGCCTCCAGGACTCATTTACAAGAGGGACATGTCTACAAACTAAAGAATTATGACAACAGCGACAGTAGAATTTCCTTAAACAATCAACAATAGACAAACATAAGAGAGAGATACAGATTTTTTGTTTTACAAGTTAAAACAAAAATATCAAAGTAGCAAAACATTATAAGGCAGATGTAGAAAATCAGAAACAGGAACATGTCTGCATTGGTTTTTGCCAAGATTCCAACAGATTCTTAAAGCCATTTAGAAAGATCAAGGCCGAGAGCTTCAGATATTTTTGTAAGATATTCCAGGAAGCAGGAGCAGAGTAGGAGAAGGCCCTTTTGCCAATTTCAGTTCTCACTGAGTCCCAGTTCTTCTTGGAGGATCGCACTATCCTTGAGTTATTCAAATCTGGCTTTAAGCCTCTCCACAACACTGAAACTGCCCTACTGAAGGTTTTTAATGGCATCTTCTTATCCACAGATACGGTACTGGTGATTCTGTGCTGCTTGTCCTATTGGATCTTACATCCACTTTTGACACCACTGACCATGAGATCCTCATTGCTAGGTTGGAGCAGTGGGTGGGCATCACAGGGTCAGTCCTCAATTGGTTCAGATCCTACCTCGCTAACAGATCATTGTGTGTTTCTATCAAATATTTTAGTTACAGTATTTTCTGGACTATATGTCGCACCTTTATATAAGTCGCTTTGTCCAATTATTGTCAATAAATTGGAAAAATCCATAAACAGGTCGCACCTTTATATAAGTTGCATCTATTATGCGTCACCGCTATGCAACGCGTCACCGCGTCATTTGCCCTGCTGAAAATGACGACCACAGAAGCATTTACGGAACGACTTTTCACAAGATTAACACGGTCAAAACAATTACTTTCCAGAATATAGGTCGCGGCTTTTTATCATTTTGCATGCCCTGCGACCTATATTTAGGTACGACCTATGTATGGCTTTTAATCACTTTCAGCGAAACAAATTTTTAAATCCAGCTCATTTCACAATTACGTTCATTTATTAAGGAAAAGTTCAGCTCAGACACATATTTGCTATAATTTTTATCAAACAATTGTTTTTAAGTGTTTATCTTCTTAAAAGCCTTGCTGTGCACTTCTGTGGCAGACATTTGCAGCAGAGCTAAACAAAGTCCACATTTCCGGGTTGACTCAGCGGTGACGCGTCACGTCAGCGGTGGATGACGCGTTACGTTGGCGGTGACGTAGGTGCGACCTATATTCAGGTGCGACCCGTATGTGGATCTTTCCATTTTTTGGCAATAATTGGACAATGCAACCTATGTTCTGGTGCGACCTATATTCCAGAAAATATGGTATTCATCTGCTGAAAATTATAGCAAACTTGTGTCTTAGCTTAACTGTTCCTTAATAAATTCACGTAATGGTCAAATCTGTTGGATTTCAATTTTTTCGCTTTGAAAAAGTACAAGGAAAAAAAATGAAGCTAACCGCAACACATTTACGTCTATAACACATTGAATTTTATCTCAAATAACTCCAACAGCTAACAGTTTGTAAATGTACATCTAGTGATTACTTTCTGTAAGTTTGAAAAAAAATCTGCTATGTGGTTTATGAGCTATTTGCTCAAATGTACGGTACAAGGAAAAATCAACTAAGCCAACCGCGACACATTTACGTCTATAAAACATCGAATTTGATCTCAAACATCTCATAAAGCTAATCAGTTGTAAATATCCATCTAGTGATTACGTTCTGTAAGTTTGATCAAAATCTGTCCTGTGGTTCTTGACCTATTTTGCTAACAAACACTGAGCTAACAGCAAAGTAGCTAGTTCATACCTCCAGAGCAGGAGGCCGGGCTGCGACAGAGTGAATACGACCAGAGGAGGCTGTCGGTCGGACACATGAGCTGGAAACGGTCGGTGGACTCTCTGGAAGTGTCAGTCAGGCCTCCAGAGCAGGAGGCTGGGCTGCGACAGACTGAGTCCGTCCAGAGGAGGCTCTCGTCGGACACATGAGGTGGGAACGGTTGGTGTACCCTAGCAGACAAAGGTGGTACTGCACCCCTAGCAGCCGAAAGTGGTACTGCACCATTTTTGCCAAAATGGAAAAACGGTCATATCTGACCACCCTGATGCATGCTCAATCTGAGCATGCATCTGTCTATCTATCTGAACCAAAAATTTGTCTAAAAATATGGGGGGGGAATCCATAAACAAGTCTCACCTCTCTATAAGTCGCAGGGCATACAAATTAGCAAAAAGGTGTGACTTATAGTTCGGAAAATATGGTATGCAGCGGCAGCGCTTAAATGGGGGGTTCCGCATGGGTCCATCCTGGGAGCTCTCCTATTCTCTTTATACCTGCTACCACTTGGTACTATTTTATGGAAACACAACATACCTTTTCACTTCTATGCCGATTACTATCAAATTTACTTCCCCCTAAGACAAAATGGAACATGCTCTATTCAACCTCTGCTCAACTGCCTGGCTGACATCAGGGACTGGATGGCTTTAAATTTCTTAAGTTTCAATGTAAAGAAATCTGGAGTCATGTTGTTCCCTCCCAATGATACAATCACGAACCACTGCATCAACCTTTCTGCTCTAGCCCTGTCAGAAAAACAAAGAGTCACAAATCTGGGAGTGATAAAGGATCCTTCCGTGAAACTCAACAGTCATGTAAACGTGATATTTAAATCCTGTTTATTTTTCTTTAGCTGAGGCGACTGTTTAAGGTGAAGCCTATATTGTCCAAAAATAACCTGGAGACAGTAATACACACATTCATTACATCTAGGCTTTATTACTGCAATTTGCTCCTGTTTGGTATCAGTCAGACCACCATTGCATGACTACAACTTGTCCAGAATGCAGCAACCTGATTTTTAACAAAAACAGGCAAAAGAGTTACATTACACCAGTCCTGGCCTCCCTGCACTGGCTACCGATTCACCTTCAAATCAAGTTCAAAATACTCTTGTATGTCTACAAATTGCTGAACAGTCCCCCCCTCCACCCCATCTTTCTGATTTGCTACAGCCGTATGTCCCACCATGTTCTCTGAGGTCAGCGGACCAGTTGCTCCTCACATTTGCAAGAGCCCGTCTTAAGCGCAGAAGTGACAGGGCCTTATCTGTAGCAAGCCCAAGACTTTGGAGCGAGTTACCTCTGCTTGTCAGACAGGCCCCCTCCCTCTCGGTTATCAAATCCTGTTTAAAAATCCATTACTATTCAGTAGCTTTCAACACCAGATGATCTGTGTTTGAACCTGTTTGCTTCACACAGGTTAGTCATTATATTTATTATCTGCAACATTTTTATGTACTTTGTATTAGGGATGGGACCGGTCCAGTATCGGTATCCGAAACCAGCATAATTTAAGTATCGGATATCGGATCCAACCTGCCGATATTTCAGATCCAGCTTCAAAGTGCACTTGTGTTCCATCACAGTCTGTGACTGCTGTCTTTTGCCGGGTTCCCACCGAACGCGTCAAAATGCTCCCAATGCACCGTGTTTGCTGCTTGTCAACAGATGTCTGTTCACACAGAACGCGTCTGCAGACGTGCAGTGGGAGCAGCGTCTGGCTCCCTTCCCGGTCAGATTTGTTTTGTTTCCTGTACACTAGGCAGATAAAATCAGCTGTACGTGAGCCTCGTTACAACTTGAGTGGGTTTTCTACGAGCCGAACTGCAGCTCTGAAGGTCTTTGTTGAGATGAAAACTTTTTTTTTTTATGTTTGGGGTGATCGTATGCTCGAGCAGACAGCAGCAACTGTAAAAATGCCAAATTTCTTACCGGAGGCTAGTTTCTTCATGGAGGCTCGTCGGGCTAAGTTTAAAAAGTCCAAAAACAGTCCCGTCGTTGTTGCGTCATCACATAGCAGAGACTCTCCCGATTGGTTGCTGCGACGTGTCGAGCATCCAAAGTTCAAATCAATGAACTTTGGCTGCTCGACGCCTCATCTGCTTCGGATGCGCGCGTGCGTGGGAAAGTACTGCTGCTCGCTGCCGCGTTGCTTGAACTGCTCAAGATGCACCGCTCCTTGTCACGCCTCCCCTGGCCGCGCCTCCACATAGACTTTGCATGTAAAGTGGCTGTTTCGGAGCGTTTGGTGGGAACCCTGCATTTCTCTTAACATTGTGTGAGTTGAAGCCAATGAAGACACTGTTGAGCTTAACAACAAGAAACTTACAAATTGTTACAGCACACAAAGAGGCAACTCTACCACACACATGTCCTTCTCACTCATGGTTCTGCTGGAAAAACTAAAAAACAGCTAAGCATGATGGGAAAGACAACACAGCCACCCCCCTTGACCACTAAGGAAGTGGATTTTGTTGTATTTCCCATCATGCTTAGCAGTTTTTTTAGTTTGCCAGCTTTAGGTTCATCTGGAAAACTAAAAAAACTTTTCTTATTTGTGCAAACGCTCATGTGTGACATGTCTGCTCATGTGTGATGTCACACAGGTGGTTCAAGCAGAGCCAATCCCCTGCAGAGATGAGAAGTGCATACCTTATATGGAAGTGCTGCATTTCACTCCTGACAAGCGGTTTTATTTTTATTTTCATTTTCATTTTTTTAGGCCGAATAGATAAATACATCTACATGTTTATTCTTTGTTGTTGCTTGGTGTATGTTGTTGGCTAGAGGTTTAATTTGTTTTAGGTTGTTGCAGGTGGAGGCGTGAACAAAAGCACAACTCTACCTCCCCTCCTTGTCTCTCGACACGCCCATTTTCAGGGAGATTTTGGAAGGAGGAGTTACCGATCCACAGGGGTTTAGTCGCACTTTAAGTGCTCTATAAATAAAATGGTATTATATGGTATGGTAGTAGATAATGGAGAGCTGAAAGATGAAGAATGAACAAAGAATAGTTATTAGTTTACCTGAGACATGTGATTATTTAGTGTTTTAGTGAAAGTTATGCATTCTAAAAAAAAACTTCAAGCACGTAGGACCACTAGTCAGATTAAGGATATTGTTTTGGGGTCTAGACTCCTCAAACCATGGAGACAAGGTTAGGAGTCTGTGACTGACTGTATTTTATATCAGTGTATGTAGTCAAAATAAATGAAGATAAGTTCTCATGTGGGAATAGAACAAAAACATATAATGTGATGGTAAGAAAATAAATCCCTGTTTGATGATATCAAAAGCCTCATGCTTCATTTTCCTCCACTTGTTTTTAAAGCAGGATAGTTCTGAATCGAAAATCAGAATGTCCTTTAAGCTTTATCATTTTTTCATCTCCAACAAACATTGGATTTTATTTTGTGCACATTCCAAACACTTTCAAAAAAGAATGAGAAAACTCTTCAGATTAAAACGTATTATTCCATCTTCTTTGTAAAGAATTTCAGAGTGGAGCCACGCAGCAGCCATTCTATCCATACGTTTTACTTTCTTTGTGAAATGGGTTTTCAATAACTGGTTGTGACAGCAAAATTGTTATTTGACAAACCACAAATGATTAACTCTTCAAATCGGTGATGTGACAGAGAGAGCTTTGTCTCAAGGACTGAAGATAAATCTAACTTTGGGTTTACTGAAACAGCTTTTCTAAATAATGTAAAGACTGCACGTCTCAAACTATCATTAATGTTTTATCCACTCAAAAATGAAGACTAACATTAAACTGAATGCATTTATCCTGTGGTAATGGCACGTCAAACATATGCTTTGAGTTTAATTTGATATAACTATGTTCTCTCTTACATAGATTTTTTTAACCTTTTGGTGTTTATATATTTGACCACATTGGACCACAAACCTCCAGATTTTAGACAGCAGTGTTACAAGTTCTTTAGACACATGAAACACAAAAGCTTAGATCCCTGACGTGCAAAGTATTTTTTACACTTATAGCACATCAGATATTCACACACAGAATCACTAGTGTGTAGCAGACAATGGAAAGCAATCTAGCAAGTCAGTGAGAAAAAAAGCTAACAAATGTTGGATAGCTGTTTGAAATTTTCAGATTTTGCTTATTTGTTATATTCTAACAGAGGAAACTTCTCCCAAAGTGTAAAATTGATGTTTAGTTGTTTTGTCAGGTGACTCAACATGTAATTTACATTGTGTTGCCCTTACAAGTAACCTCCAGTATTTTTGGGTTTTTCTGGTAAAATAGTGGGTGCTGTACATAATTCAGCAATTCTTGCTGTATTTTCTTTCAGTTTCAAGACTTGCAGTTTTGGACTCTGTTACATTTATATATATTGTGTATTTGTTTACACTTTATTCTTATAACCTGACTGTGGCATTAAAAGAACAAAGAAGCAAAACAAAATGTTAGATGTGACATCATACCTGAGTGCATTAAAAGCACAGGCAACACCCTCACCTTTATTCATTTATTTATTTATTCTAAAAGCTTGTCTTCACTTTCTCATGCTGAAACTGGGTGTAAAACAAGCAAAACAGAATATTTATACATAATGAGAGAAGACTTCCCTACATCAGTGATGTGTGCCAAAGTTTTGAATCAACATTTTTTTTAACAGACAGTCAATGTTGTTATATTCTGAACCTAATAGAAACTCTACCCTGATGCATGCTCACTAATCCAGGTAGCAAAATCTAAAAAAGCTAAGTCTGGTCCTCTGGTCATAAAAATAAATAAATAAAGTTGAAACATTTCGTCTTTCATCCGAAGACAACGAAGAAGTCTTTCTATGTACACAGAGTCCCAGATACATACAACAATATAATGTAAAAGACAAACAGTAATAACACCTAAGATGTTAACTAAGAAAAAAAAACATCAACTAAACATACACTAAGCACTAATAGTATAAAAACAATAAAAACAATACGTCCTGCCGAGAATAAATTATTTATTCTCAATGATTCCAAATAAACCTTCAACTGAATGGTTTAACTCCCTGGATTTTTTTTCAAATCTAAATTACTTTGGAAAAACAAAACCCCACGTATTAGTTTTAAAAGATTACAGAAATCCAAAAATAATGGAGGATTAGAACTTCCAAATTTTTATTACTACTATTTAGCCAATAGGTTACAATATATCTATAAGTGGTTAAATCCAAATGAACTAGATGAAACTTGGATAGATATAGAACAAACTTTATGTAATAATATTAGGATTTCAGATCTGCCATTTATTAGCACAAATATAAAAAGTCATGTTTGCTTTAAAAGTATCAGTATTAGCTCATCTCTGACAGCATCGTGGGAGTATCTGAAAATGACAAAGTCTTCATTGCTCCCATGCAGACAAACGCCCATATGGAACCATCCTGACATACAGCAAGAAAATAATATGTTAAATTTCCCAGGTTGGAGAATTAAGGGAATTGAACGACTGGAACACATATTTGAAGGTATATAAGGTGCCGAGGTCCAAACGGAGGCTCAGAGGGGACATAGCTTTTTCTGTTGCTGCTCCAAAACTGTGGAACGATCTCCCTCTTCCCGTCAGACAAGCTCCTTCACTGTCCAGTTTTAAAACTCTTTTAAAAACACATTTTTACTCACTGGCTTTTAGCACAGACTGATTTTGTTCTGCACTGTTTTTATTGTTTTTACAACTGTTTTATTTTTATGTGTTTAAATGTTCTTGATTTTATGTACAGCACTTTGTTGCAGCTGTGGTTGTTTTAAAGAGCTCTATAAATAAAGTATTATTATTATTATTATTATTATTATTATTATTATTATTATTATTATTATTATTATTATTATTATTATAGATATTATTCCATTTAATAAATTAATAATACAATATGATATTAATAATAAATACTTCCTAGAATATCAACAAATTAAGCCTATTGTAAAAAAAATTAAGCTTAATAAAACATTGTTAGAAACACCAATAAGTGTGCTAGAGTTCATTAATCTTAAGCCCCCCCAAATAATTATCTAAAATATACAAGAAATTGTCTAGAATTGATGATTCCATAACACTACCTGTTGCAAAATGGGAGACAGATTTATCAGTCAACTTTGACCAAAACACCTGGTCTCCCAATATGTTTAAAAACATTTAAAATGACTAGAATTTCCAATTTCCAATTAATACAGTATAACATTCTCTATAGAGTACATTATACAGGTCAGCGAATGTTTAAGATGGGATTTATATCATCTAACAACTGTTCACATTGCACAGACAATATACCTGATGGTTATATTCATGCACTCTGGTTCTGTCCACCCGTTCAGAGGTTCTGGGAGGTCTGTGAAGAATTGTCTAAATGTCTGAAATGTAATATTCCACTCTCTCCGTCTGTTTGCTTATTGGCTATCTTTGAAGATGTTGCACTAGAAAAAAACACATCCCACATGATTTTCACTGCCTTATGCATCACAAAGAAAACTATACTACTGAATTGGAAAAATAAAATAATATTAGCATTAATCACTATAAATATCTTCTGTTAGATCATATTAGTCTTGAAACAGCATCTGCCGACACATCGGAACAATCTCTATGGCATTCTTTGATCGGCTCCGTAACGTAGTGAGGGTGGGGGGTCTGGGATCTGGCCTTGCGGGGTATTGGGGCTGGTGTGGGGGGTGTCAGGGTTTGGGTCTCTGGGGGGTGTCGGGGGCTGGGCTGTTGGGGCTGTCTGGGCAGGGGTGCCCTGCCCTCACCCTGGGGAAGATCTGGGTGGTTCTAGGGGATGTCTGCTAGGGCTTGCATGCAGGCCCTCAGGTGGTCTGTGGCGGCGGTCATGGGTCACTGATCGGTCGCCCGGCTGTGCTGGGATGGTTTTGGGGTGGGCGCCGGGGGCTTGGGGTTCTGGGGGCGTGTCGTCCCCGGGCTTGAGCCTGGTGGGGGTCGGGGATCTTGGGCTTTGGCGGGCGGGTCGCCAGGCATTTGGCTGGCTTGCGCTCTGGTGCCCGGCTCTGGCCGGGGTCCTCGGCTCGTTGGTGGGTTGGGGGTTCATGGGCTGGGGGGTTGGGTGTCTAGGGGCGTGACCGGTGGCCTATGGGAGGGGGCAGGTTGACCCAGCTTGGGTGTCTAGTGTGCTATGTGTTTTGAGAGTTGTTAGTATGAAGGGTGGGTGTAGTATTTTTTCTGGGCTGGGGACTGGGTAGACGTCCTTGATGATGGTTTGGGACTATGCGTGGCCGGTTGGCTGGCCCTTCTCTATGGTGGGGGCTCGGTTCCGGTACTTCCTGGCTCTGTCGGCGGTAAGGTGGGCACTCTTGGCCGGGTCGTTAATGTGAGATTTGGCGTCCTCTTGGACGGCGGGTTACTGCGCCCTGGGGTGTGGGGGCTGTTAGTCGTACTGTTGGTGGCCTTCGCGGCCCTGTCCCTCTCTGGTCTGGAGCTCAATGGGTCTGATGGTCGGAGAGGTGTTTGGTCTCGCTCCTTAGGTGGACCTTGGCGAGCTAGGGGGGTATGTTGGGTCAGCGGGGCAGCTGACTCTCTGCTGGAGCATTGATCCAACAGTTATTTTTCTCCCCATCCCTCACCGCGCACCTCCGCCCTCTTCATTTCAAAATTAATACATATAGGGATTTTGAGGCTCGGGTGTGTTGCAACATTTTTACATCTCTGTTGTTCAGAACCACCTGGGACTCAATTTTATTACACACCTTAGACATTCACTCATAAAATCCTCATGACATTCACATATAGGAACCTGGGGTGGGCACTGTGGTTATGGGTGGCGGGATGACACTATTCTCACTTCCTGTACCTGTGCTCACTTCCAAATGATGCATTAGTCAGTAAAGGCTTGGGTTAGAGTTGGGGTGGAGGGGAAACTGGCATCATGCCAGCCTCTGCTCCTTCTTCTTTCCTTTTTTTTAATTGCACTTTACAACAACATACATCAACTGTACATCTGGGGGTGGGGGTGTATGTGTCGGGGTCTAATATTATTATTTTTTATTTTATTTTATTTTTTATTACCCCTGGTTCCCTGGCTGCCATTCTGGGGTTGGGGTCTGGTAGAGTGGCAGGCCATCGGGTGTTGTCCTGGACTCTGGGGGATTCGGGACCTGGGGGGTTGCCGTGGGCGGGACTGGCACTGCACCTCCCTGGGGCCACTTGGGTGTCCTGTCCTGTCGGCTGGGTGCGGGTTGGGCTGGATCTTGGATATCGGCTCCTCTCCACCCCAGAATAAATGGGCCTACCTCCTGGGTTTGAGCGTGGGCTGCCCCAAGTAGGGGGCTGGTACATGTCTTGGACCTGGGTGATATAGAGTGAGTATTGGGATTATGAATGGAATGTGTTGTTGTTGTATGTCCTTGAGTGAGTGAGGGTGAGGATGAGGGTGGGTCTGTGTGATTGTGTTTGTGTATGAATGTCTATTTGTCAGGCCGGGTCATAGTCTGTCCCCTATTCAATACAGTTGGGGCTGCTTGGTGTCGCGCCTCTGGCGCGTGGCCCCCCTAGTGGGGTGTACCCTTGCCTGTCGGCATGCTTGGGGCCCTAGGTGTCGGGGGTTGGGCGCTTGGGTGTATGTCGGCTGGCCTGGTGGCTGCCTGGTGGGGCTCGGGTCCTCTGGTCCTGTCGGGCCGAGGCCTGAGGGGTGGGCGGCCCCAGTGCCCAGGCCATGGTGCCTAGGCCTGGGGCTATGCCGGTGCAGCGGGTTCCGGCAGGGGCCTGTGAGTATGTCGCTGTGGGCCCCGGGGGGTCATTGTGTGTAGTCGCTGGTGGGGGTCTTCCGGTTCTACCCTATGGTCGGATCTGGGAGGTGGGTGAGTGGCTCGTCATGTTTGGATGGCCCTGGGGGCTCTGCGCTTGGGGTCCTTCTTGGGGTCTTGGGCTCTGGTCCCCCTTATATCTGCCTCGGGCCTTGGGGGGCAGATCTCTGATGCTTCACAGTCGCTATTGAATGTTCTAGGAAGCCTTATTCACTTATGCATGCTCACAACCACACACAAATGGATGTGGGGATATAAGTGTAGATATCATATGTAGATATGTAGATGGGTATATGACTGCATATGCATGTATATGTATGTATGTATATATTTGTAGATATATATATATATATTTATAGAAATCTACTGCAAAGTCATGAATGTTATGGGTCTTTTATGCATATGTGTTTTGTTGCTGTGTTCTGTTATGTACTTTGCAGGATTGCGGATGGCGGTTGGGTGTGTTTGCCTTGTGCTATTTTTGTGGATAATTGTTATATTTTGTAGTCTTGCTTTCTGTCTTTCCTTTCTTTCTTTCCTAAAAAAAAAAGAAAAATTCATAATGGTGTGAAGAGGATGGCTGTAAGGTGAGAAGGGAGGCCATCTATAAAAGGAAAAAAAAAAGAAGCGTTGTAGATGTGGGGCGACCTACATATGAAAATTACTATTTATGAGATAAGTTATGTAAAGTTAAGCTCCCATGTTGTTGTTTTCATGTCATTTCTCTTCGCATTGCTGCTCAAAGTGTCATTATTTCCAGAATCCTAATTAAACCAACCTCCAGGGACCAATATTCTGTCTAGAAAAACGATGGGCAACAACAAAGTTCAGAGGAGCCCCTCTGCTCCCAAATGTTCTCACTTTACCTTCTCATGAATACCATTCAAAATCATAAGCACAAGCACTTATACTGGTGGAAATATGGCCATAAACAGTAAGTCAATTCAGTTTATTTATATAGTTCCAAGAGACCACAGAAGTAATCTCAGGGCACTGAACAGAAATTCATATAATAATTTAACACTATTTATCTGAGAAGCAGACTACTCCAAACATAAATCAGGTTCTAGTGACATTTTACAAATTATCTCATCTGACACAGAACCAAAGGCAATACTAGGAACGTTGGTTTGAATTTTTCCCAAATTGAAACAATTTTATTTATAAAGAATCTCATGAAGTCATCACTGTTTGAAGTTGTAGGGATACATGAATTAACAGAAATAGGATTTTTCATTAGACTGGCTATGGTACTGAAAAAGGAACCTGGGGTTATTTTATTCTCATCAATTAAAGATGAATTTTATAAAGTTCTAGCTTTACGGAGTGCATTTTTGTACGTTAGCAGAATAACTCTCCAGGATAAGATTCCTCAATGTTAGTGGAGCGCCATTTTCTTTCAAGCTTTCTAGAGGTCTGTTTTATAGTACGTAACTCAGAATTGAACCAAGGAGCCAATCTCCTTTGATTGATTACTTTCTTTTTTGCAGCGGAGCAGCTTTATCGAGTGAAGTTTGCAAAGTAATTTTAAAATGATCAACTACATGATCTAAGTCACTGTTCTCGGATGTATTACTCTGCAAGACAGAGGGAAAGAGAATATTTAAATTGTGTTATAGCGTTTTCTGATAAGCACCTTCTAAGATGAAATTTACTCTCGGTGGCTGTGTAGCCATTTAATGTAATTTCAAAGGTAATTAAAATGGTCAGACAGAACAAGACTTTGAGTAAATAATACTAAGTTATTAATCTCTATGCCATAGGTCAGAACCAGGTCAAGGGTGTGATGATGAGAGTGAGTGGGTGTTGGGACATTTTGGGTAAAACCAATTGACTATTAAGTTTTTAAAGGCTATGCTTGAGTTATCACTTTCTTTTATTTATTTATTTATTTATTTTTATAGATGGCCTCCCTTCTCACCTTATAGCCATCCTCTCACTCCACAATTTTTTTTATAGAGAGAAAGAAAAGAGAAAGTAAGACAGCAAAACAACAATTATCCACAAAAAGAGCACAAGGCAAACACACCCAACCTCCGTCCGCAATCCTGCAAAGCACATGACAGAACACAGCAACGAAACATACATGCATAAAGACTAATAATATTCATGACCTTGCAGTAGATTTCTATAAATACACATACCCATACCTACAAATATATATACAGTATACATTTATATTCATTCATATACCCATCTACATATCTGCATATATCTACATATACATCCCTGCATCCATTTGTGTGTGGTTGTGAGCATGCATAAGTGAATAAGGTTCCTCCAATAGAACATTTAGTAGCGACTGTGAAGCATCAGAGATCCGTCCCCCCAAAGCCCGAGGCAGACGAAGGAGCGATCAAAGCCCAAGACCCCAGGAAGGACCCAGAGCCCAGAGTCCCCAGGGCCACCCGAACAGGTGATAAACAGTGTTATCGCTTTCAACATCTATATGAATATTGAAATCACCCATTATTATGACTTTATCAGTATTTAGTAGTAAGTCAGTTAATAATTCGGAGAATTCAGACAAACACTGAGCCTGGTGGACGATTTACAACAACTTGTGAGTAAAAGTGTAATAAAACACCCCAACTGAGCTTTACAGCCTTGCATGACTCCTTGTTAGCAATATGACTCAAATAACTAGTCCTCTAATTGTAGAAATAAGATTGTATACAAATCAGTCATTCAATAGAAAAAACAACATTTTACAACTGCATTGCATTTCTGTTTTGTAGTATTTTAAATTAAAACATTCATTATACGTTTAAAACTTCACAGGGCAATGATTGCAAGCAGGACAGCAGGAGAATATTGCAAAGTTTACATCTTATAACAACTAAGTGAGTCTTTTTATGCCTAACAGAAACACAAGATAACAGAGTTTTTATTTTATTTTACACTTTGTGGTTAAAGTCTACAGCTTGTTTTCCTTCCTTGTGGGTTGTGTTCCTTTGATTAAAATACATGGATAGATATTTTCCCTCTTTGTCTGCCTAAACGCCAAATTAATGCCAATGAAACTCTTTTCATTCAGGCTGAAACCAACTCTGATGTTTAATTACAAGACTTGTGTGCTAGATTGATCTAGTTATGGTATGTATTTTTATTGAAGTGCTAGTTTTAAACCAGACAGGAGAAAGCTCAGCCCGTTTTATCCCTCATAGTTTGTGTTCCCGTGGCTCCTTTCCTCTTTATGCAAGTACGTTTGCATGTAGATGTTTTATGTTTAAAATGAACACAAGAAATGGAGATGTAAAAGTAATGAGCATCCACAGAGACAAGTTCTAAACAGACAGCACAGTGCCGAAAAAAATAAATCCCACTGCCAGAAAGACCTTCCACGTAGGTTTGGATCCATCTGTTCGCTCCACTGAATCGCAGTCTTTCCTCTGCCTCACCATGTTCAACTGTAAATAAATTAAAAAAGAGAAAGAAATGAAATCATGCATTTACAGTGTTTAATTTTTCCATAGTTATTCAAACAATCTGACCTGTGAGAAAATCACAGCTTTAAGCTTTATACTTTCAACTAAAGTTAAAAACCTCCACAAACTTTACTCAAAAGACAAGGTTTTACTTCTGTAAAGTAGTTTTATTTTTAATAAACATAGTTTTCAATCTACTTGAGAGGATCTGCACTTTGTGTTTTCTTGTGTCATCTGGCCTGCCTTCCTCAGTGTTTCTTCCCTCATGTTGCCAGCTCCTGTCTCACCTGTGCTCAATCCCAGTCACCCCATGTGTTCATCATTGTGTCTGGTTAGTGTCTTCTATAAGCTCGGTGTCAGTTTGTTTCTTCCCATTCGGTGGATTGTCCTCCCAAGGCGCTCATGCTGACTCAGTGTCTCTTTGTACACATGCTCCTGGTTATTTCTGGTAAATTTCGCTGCCACATCAGCCTTTTTGTTTTCTTGTTAATAAATAAATTTCTTTATTTTATTCTTGAGTGTACTGGGTCTGTCTGCATCCTGGGTTAAACTCCAAAACCACACATACTACTTTAGAGACATCTCAGGTAAGGGTATCAAGAATTATTTTACATGTAAAAAGCGTTTTTGAACAAACAATCCAGTTTATTTCTGACCAGACTGAGTTAAAGGCGTTCCTGGGGGCCAAGACCCCATATTAAAACAAGTTCAATGACCAGTTTCATTGCAGATGTTTGAAACAATACTTTATAAGCCTTTAAACCACATTTTGTTTGGGATTTAGTGGTTACTGAAGCAGATATATTCTGATATTTCTGCAGGAGGGCTGCACAGGAAGTGCTACAGCCAAGACATAAAAAAGGCGAACTTGTTTTACGACGGTATCAATCCCCTTTAGTGTTTGTCGTACTAAGCTAGCCATTAGCCTGTTAATCTGATCAGAATTTAACTGCATTTCTCCAAACTGAGGCTGTTCAGAGCTATCTACAACAGGCAAGGTACAGGTGGTCCCCGACTTCCGAGCGAGTTCCGTTACTACGACTATCTCGTAAGACGAAAATTCGTATGTCGGAACACGAAACACGTGTCGCTCGTAAGTCCGGATTTTTGGTCATAAGTCGGAAAATTTATGCTAGCGCTACTACCAACACTCGTTTTTCAACACAAACGTACATACTAGTTCATAAACATGCTCAGAAACTTGTTTACAAACGGTTAGCTAATAATAATAATAATAATAATGAATTCAATTTATAACGCACTTTTCATTAATGAAAATCTCAAAGTGCTACAAGGTGCAACAGAATTAAATGTCAATAAAACAAGTAAAAAAAACAAGTAAAATCAATAACAATATCAACTAAGATCAAAAGTAGAATCATGAGGAGGTAGAGTATGCTCGGTCGAAAAGAAAGGTCTTCAAGCCGCTCTTAAAGTCAACCACAGACTGTGGGGCTCTCAGACAGTCAGGAAGAGAGTTCCACAGGCGGGGGGCAGCCACACTGAAAGCCCGGTCTCCCATGGTCCTTAATTTGGTTCTCGGAACGTGAAGGAGATTACTGTTCTGTGACCGCAGCGACCGGGTGGATGAGTATGGAATAAGAATATCCTTCAGATAATCTGGTGAAGCTCCATGTAAGCATTGATGTGTAATGAGAGCAGTTTTGTACTGAATTCTGTAGGCGACAGGAAGCCAATGAAGGTTATGGAGAATGGGCGTAATATGTTCAAATTTACGAACTCTCAACAAGATCCTTGCTGCACTGTTTTGAATATATTGAAGTTTTTGTAGGTTTTTGGCAGGGATTCCAATAAACAGGGAGTTGCAGTAGTCGAGCCTGGAGGAGACAAAAGCATGGACGAGCTTCTCAGCATCGGAAAAAGTTAGGGATGGGCGAAGTCTGGAGATGTTTCGAAGATGGAAGAAGCAAGTTTTAAACAGATGCTTAATGTGATTTTCAAATGTAAGATGAGAGTCCATTTTTATTCCAAGATTTGTAACAGAGGTGGAGAGGGGGATGTCTTGTCCAGAAAAGGAAAGTGTTGTTATAGGAGATGTTTGTACCTGGTGAGGGGTGCCAATCAGTATGGCCTCAGTCTTGGAGCAGTTTAATTGAAGAAAGTTCTGATTCATCCATGCCCTAATTGCCTCCAGGCAGGCAGAGAGGGCAGTGAGTGAAGATGGAGATGACAAGGTGGAAGATGAGGATGCTCCAGTCCTGATGTAAAGCTGTGTATCGTCGGCATAACAGTGAAAAGAAATGTTGAACTGATTAATAATTTGACCTAAAGGCAGCATGTAAAGGGAAAACAGCAGGGGCCCCAGAACCGACCCCTGAGGGACACCACAGGAGACACAGACTGTCTGGGACGTGGCGTTGCCAAGACTAACACATTCCAGCCTATTGGAGAGGAAAGATTTGAACCAGTCCAGGACTGTGTCGCAGAGACCGACCTCCACATGAAGACGGTGGAGGAGGATACTATGGTCCACAGTGTCGAAGGCTGCAGTGAGGTCAAGGAGGACAAGGATGGAGGGAGAGCCAGTGTCAGCAGCCAAGAGGACATCATTGGTAACCCTCAGCAATGCAGTCTCTGTACTGTGAGCTGCCCTGAATCCAGACTGGAACTTCTCATACAGGGAGTGTTGTTGTAGGTGATCCTGCAGCTGAGCAGCAACAGCTTTTTCCAGCACTTTAGACAGAAAAGGGAGGTGTGAAATTGGGCGGTAATTAGAAAAAATGTCGGGATCCAAATTAGATTTTTTCAGAAGAGGCCTAATGATGGCAGTTTTTAGAGGCAGTGGAACATGACCAGATTGTAGAGACTGATTTATTATTTGAGTGATTAGTGGGCCTATTGCAGAGTGATTGGTTTTTATGAGAGACGAGGGGAAAGGATCCAGGGCGCAGGATGAAGGCTTCATTTTCTTGATGATGGCCTCCACCTCACTCTGAACAACTTCGTCAAAGCTGTTTAGGGTCCCAGAATGCAGACGGGTAGGTGGCACACTGAGAACAGGGAGGTTGTGGAGCTGAGATCTGATAGTGTCAACTTTGGTTTTAAAAGATGAAAGAAATAGGTCGCATTTTTGAGCAGAGTCCTCAAGAGTTTGTTTAATGGGATTAAGCAGACGAGTTACTGTGGAGAAAAGCTGTTTAGAGTTTCCAGGGCAGGAGTTGATGATGTTAGAATAATATTTGGAGCGTGCTTCTTTAAGCGAATAGGCGTACGCTTTCTGATGTTCTTTATATGCCTGCTTATGCACAGAGAGACCAGATGATTTTACACGTCTCTCAATAGCACGGCCAGTTGCCTTCATCTTGCGCTAACACACTTTCCTCTAAAAACACATACCAGTGCTGTATTTTCTGTATGTTCTGTACAACTTTACCATTCATTAGTCAGCTTGTGAGTCCGGAACCTCGTATGTCGATGTGCTCGTAAGTCGGGGACCACCTGTATTCATTGTTCATACCCTTTCTGCATTTCAAAATACCTGTTTTGAAGAAATTCAGACCTAACAACTTATACATCTTGCCTTTTTACAAAAAAAAAAAAAACCCAACTAAATATCAGAGTCTAAATAGACTGTTTAATGTAAATATTGCACCTATCTTGGATTATATTTAGGTGTGAATGTTTTATGTGTGAGAACAGGCAGCATGCTCTCATTTAGTGGACACGCCATCGGACTGGAAGCAGCTGGGGAGCTAGCAGATATTTAATTAACCTAAACTCACAAATATTCATTCATTCATTCATTCAACCTTTATTTAGTCAGGTAAATCTTTTGAACCTCATGGGCTCATTTACGAAAGCGACCTGCTAAAACTAAAGAACAATGAACAGCAGTGATAGAATTTCATTAAACAATAAACAAACAAACAATAAACAATAGAAAACAAAAAGAGAGAAAAAAACAAAAGATTTATTATTTTTTTTTTTTTTAACAAAGTATCAAAAAACTAGCAAAACATTATAAGGTAGACGTATAAAATCAAAGACAGGAACAAATCTGCATTGGTTTTTGCCAGGATTCCAACAGATTCTGAAAACCATTTAGAGAAGTCAAGGTCGAGAGCTTCAGATCTTTTTGTAAGATATTCCATGAAGCAGGAGCAGAGTAGGAGAAGGCCCTTTTTCCAAGTTCAGTCCTCACTGACGGAACACTGCAGGTAATCATGTCCTGAGAGCGCACACTGTAGCTGCACTCACGCAAAGACATGTAGGAGGAGATGTATGAGGGCAGCAGACCAAGAAGTGATTTAAAGATGAAAATGTACCAGTGGAAGAGTCTGCGTGAGGTTAATGATGTCCAGTTAACCAGTGAATACAGGGTGCAGTGGTGGGTACGATAATCACAACCAGTTATGAATCTTAGTGCACCATGATAGACCACATCCAACATCCGCAGGGTGCTTGTAGGAGCATTCATGTAGAGAATGTCACCGTAATCAATGGAGGGAAGGAAAGTCACGGATACAAGGCGTTTCCTAACATTCAGTGTTAGACAGGATCTGTTTCTGAAAAAGAAACCCAGTTTAACTTTCAATTTCTTCACTAGGTTTTCCACGTGGAGTTTAAAAGAGAGATGTGAATCGATCAGGATACCCAGATATTTATAGGAATCAACAAACTCAATAGGGACACCATTTGAAGAAAAAATCAGAGGAGGATCTGCTGGAACCGCCTTCCTATTTGAAAAAAACATCCCTTTTGTTTTATCAGCATTTAGGACAAGTTTGAGACGGAACAGATCTGACTGGATGATGTCAAAAGCGGATTGCAGTAACTGGAAAGCCTTAGCTACTGTTTTAGCTCGGCAATAAACAACTGTATCATCAGCATAGAAATGTAAGGATGCATCAGGGATGCAGTGACCTACATTAGCTATGTAGATTGTAAAGAGAGTTGGTCCTAAAACTGAGCCTTGTGGTACACCATTTTTAACTGTTAAATAGCTGGAAGAAGCACCGTTATGTTGAACACATTGCCTCCGATTGGAAAGATAGTTAGAAAACCAACCGATGGTGTGATCAGAGAAACCGATTTCTGAGAGCTTATGACACAGGATGTTATGATCCACAGTGTCAAAAGCTTTAGACAGGTCTAAGAAAAGTGCAGCACAATAGTCCTTAGCATCCAATGCTTCAACAACATCATTCAGAACCTTCAGAGAAGCAGTTGTTGTGCTGTGTTTTTTCCTGAAACCAGATTGATGGAGAGGTAAGATGTTAAATGAGTCCAGATAGTTTTTGATCTGAGAGTTTATCAGTTTTTCTTGAACCTTGGCTAAGATGCAGAGTTTAGAGATCGGTCGATAATTGTTCAATGAGGTGGGGTCACCTCCCTTCAGCAAAGGAAGAACAAAGGCTGTTTTCCAAGCATCCGGAATGGTGTTTTGGCTTATGGACAGATTAAAGATGTGGGTCACAGGGACTGTGATGATATGAGCAGCCAGCCTTAAGAAATAAGGTGGAAGTTCATCTGGACCTGCAGATTTTTTAGGATCAAGATCATTTAACAGTTTATTTACCTCACTGACTGAGAATGGAGAAAAAGAGAAGGTGTGATTAACAGATGGTTGGCTTGTAGGAGGGATTTGATTTGTTGAAGTTTGATTATTAGATAAAGTGGCCGATTTTCCGTTTGTAACTGTATCAAATAAAGAACTAGAAGCAACAAAATGTTTATTGAAACAGTTCAGGATCTCGTGCTTATTTGACACAGGAACAGAGTCAACAAGAAATTGTGATGGGAGGTCAGATGATTGGGGGGTGCCTGAGAGAGATTTAATGGTTTTCCAGAATTTTTTAGGATCGTTTAGATTTTTGGAGGTCTGAGAATTTTTTAGGATCGTTTAGATTTTTGGAGGTCTGAGAATTTTTTAGGATCGTTTAGATTTTTGGAGGTATGAACTCAAACAGACATTCAGGGTCACTTTACCTCTTGGGTGGTTGTTGCTAGCTGTCCCTCCAGGGTTGACACCCTCTCCAGAGACACCCGAAGCCTCTCGCGCACCTGGCAGTCACACCAAAGTTACACCCCGAACAATATTCAACCAAACTGAAATGAACTTTACAAATCAAAATGTATATTACCCCACAAGAGAAAATCTTTTATAACCGAAAAAGAGCACACAGCTTTCTAAAATTTGATCTACCGTACTATAGAAAGATGATGTCAGATGCTTAGTGCTATGCTGCTTGGTGTTAATGTAACCTCAGCCCTTAGCAAAAAGTAGTATATTAAAGCATAATTTTTTATGTACTTATTTGACTTGAAGTATACTTTTTAAGTACTTATATGAGACATACTAAAAATAAGTTTATTTAGGTGTACTAAGAGTATACTGTACTGTACTCATTTTATATTTTAAAATAAGGCTGTGTACTAATCTGACTTGAAGTATACAGTACTTTTTAGGTACTTATCTGAGATATACTAAAAATAAGTTTATTTAAGTGTACTAAGAGTATACTCATTTTATACTTTAAAATAAGGCTGTGTACTTGAAGTTTAGTTTTTATTTTCATTCATTCATTCAACCTTTATTTATACAGGCTAGCCTCGTTGAGTCACGTGGACTCATTTACAAGAGGGACCTGTCTCACTCACACCAAACAACCATCCACTCTCTCACTCACACCTAGGGTCAATTTAGAGTCACCAATTCATTCATTCATTCATTCATTCATTCATTCAACCTTTATTTATACAGGCTAGCCTCGTTGAGTCACCGGGACTCATTTACAAGAGGGACCTGTCTCACTCACACCAAACAACCATCCATTCTCTCACTCACACCTAGGGTCAATTTAGAGTCACCAATCAGCCTAACATGCATGTTTTTTGGTCTTTCTTTCTTTCTTTCAACCTTTATTTATACAGGCTAGCCTCATTGAGTCATGGGGACTCATTTACAAGAGGGACCTGTCTCCCTCACACCAAACAACCATCCACTCTCTCACTCACACCTAGGGTCAATTTAGAGTCACCAATCAACCT
>JBBPBX010009622.1:0-13923 GCA_038048925.1 Garcialebias charrua | reverse complement strand
TTTCACTCATGAACTGACCGTTTTTAGATTCCTACAAAATGTGAATTAGGTTTGGTGAGGTATTTTAATAAACCAAGGCCATTTCATACATCCCTGTTTTTTTTTTTTTTTTCTCCTTTCGTTGGAGCTATTTGTTGCACTGACAGACGTGGTGAGGAACTTGTTCTTTTTTTAAAGTGTACTTACTGTACGTTTCTAATTCCTTTCCACCGAAATTTCCACCATCATGTTTCACAGTTACCATCCAGTGCCATACCACACCACCCTCTTCTGCTTATCCATGGTCGGGACATATAACTACAATCTATACTTTTGAGGTATTCCAGGTATTACAAAGTACCTGGAATAAAACCACTATGCACAAGGAGAACATGCAAACTTCCTGTATAAATGTCCCAATTGAGGTTCTAACCCTGAACCTTTAAAGTTTGAGGCTTCAGCACTGTACCACTGTGCTGCTCTTAAACATTTTTTGATCAAATACAATTTCACCACATAAAAACAGCCTTAATTCACATGAATTACTGTGCTTTAGCCCTCTGTTGCACGAGCATCATACTGGAAGGACCCAGTGCTCTTTTGGGGTTATAAAAGTCAAGATGTTTAGTTAAATTATTGAGTGCCAAATCATTTAAAACTTAAAAATAAATAAAATGATCTTTAAATCAATAGAAAAATAAACAGCCAATCTGCTAAAACTGGAGTGATGTGGTCATGCCTTCCAGTGCCTGTTGAATGACGTGCAGCAGCATTCTGCTCTAACTGCAGACAATGGAGGTGGGATTGTTCAAGGCCAATATATAAAGAATTTTAGTAGTCCTGGATTATAAAACGAATGACTGAAGTAGTTTTTAACCTCCGAGGACCTGGCATCCACATGTGTGTGGACAACCTGGCATCCACATGTGCAAGAGTTCGGGTCTTAGGAGGTTAATAAATATTTAAAATAATTTGTTGCCCAGTAAAGTCTATTTATTGCCTGCCCCAGTGCTGCAAGTTTTGGTTTCCTTCAGCTTGGTCTCTTGCACCCATACTGGGCAGCAGTGGTTATTGTTGTTGTTGTTGTTGTTGTTGTTGTTGTTGTTGTTGTTGTTGTTGTTGTTGACCTTTATTTAAACAGGCGAGCAGCATGGTGGCATAGCTGGTAGAGCTGCGGCCTCTCAGCAAGCAGGTTACCCTCGTTCAAATCCTGGACCGTGGGCCTTTCTGGGTGGAGTTTGCATGTTCTCTCCATGCATGTGTGGGTTTTCTCCGGGTACTCCGGGCGGTTTCCTCCCACAGACAAAAAACATACATGTTAGGCTGATTGGTAACTCTAAATTGTCCCTAGGTGCGAATGAGAGAGTGAATGGTTGTTTTGTCTCTATGTGTCCCTGTGATGTACAGGAGACCTGTCCAGGGTGTCCCCCACCTCTTGCACAATGATGGCTGGACATAGGCACCAGCGTCCCCCATGACCCAAAATGGAAGAAGCAAGTAAAAGATAATGGATGCCTGGATGGATTCAACCAGAAAAATCCCATTGAGATCACAGACCTCTTTTGCAGGGGAGGCTTTGGCCTGAAGGCAGCCTAACATGCATGTCTTTAATCTGTGGGAGGAAACCAGAGTACCTGGAGAAAAACTCACACAAACATGAGAAGAACATGCAAACTCCACCCAGAAAGACCCCGTGTCCAACCAGAGATTGAACCCAGGACCTTCTTGCTGTGAGGCAACAGTGCTAACCACCGAGTCACCATGCTGCCACAGTTCAGCTTAGTGGTTAGCACTGTTGCCTCACAGCAAGTACCGGTAGATCCTGGATTCAACCCCAGGTTTGGACCTAGGGTCTTTCTTTGGGGACTTTACATGTTCTTTTAATGTTCGCATTTTTTTTTTCAGTGTAATCCAGATTCCTGTCACAGTCCAAAAACATGCATGTCAGGCCCAAGCCTCCCTTGCAAAAGAGATCTGTGATTTGAGTGGGATTTTCCTGGTAAAATAAAGGTTAATGTTATTAAAATACTACAACAACCTTCCTTCTCTGAATCATTTCAGACATCTCTCGACCTTCGTTTGTCTTTGTGCCTATATTTAGACTTGCTACTTCAGTCCTACACTCTTCACATTCCCCTTTTCCTGATCCTGATTTGCAAAACCCCAAACGGCTACAGTCGTGGTCTTTGACTGACAGTAGTACAATTTCCGTTGGCACTCTGTTTGTCAACAGCACCAGTGGTGGTCATTGCTAACCTGGTCCTTGACCAATCTGACATGGTGAACCTAGAAGGCTAGGTACTCTGAACTGCTGTTTGGCACATGGGCAAAAATAACAGGAAGAGCCCATTCCTTTACCTGAAGGTGCATGAAAGCTAAAAATGTGATAATGAAATACTTTGTATGACATTTGGTGCAACGCCTAGATTCATGGGGATTTTCTAATGTGTACACTTTTGAGTCACTGCACTCAGTGGTCCCTGAAATCCTTTAAGGAAATTTATATTTACAGCAGTTCATGCATGCAGGCTTCGTACTCACAGACATTCAAAGTCAAAGTCAAAGTCAACTTTATTGTCAGATCTGCAATATGTACTGTACAGGACATACACAGGACCGAAATTGCGTTTCTCTCAGTCCCTCGGTGCAACAGTAAACATCTAAACATTGAAACACTGAAACATATAATAATAGACATAAGCATAAAATAGTAAAACTAACACTGTCCTGAGTTTTTGCATAGTGGTATAAGAGTATGAAAATTTACACCAACTCTAAAACTAAAACTAAAACATTAAACATTTAATGAACATAATACTGTCCTGAGTTTTTGCATACTAGTATAAAAAAAGAGTATAAAAAGTATAACTAAAATAAACTAAAGGTTTCTAGCATTGACATTTGCAAAGTGGCAAAGCAGCGTATGAGTTAATGTGCACAGTATATGTATGAGGTAGTAGTTGATGTTGTTATAGAGGCAAAAAGTGGCATATGCAGTAAGGCACATTGGGCATCCCTGAATAAGACCGTTCAGAGCACACTGTATATGTATCAGCAGTGGTGTAGATATTAGAGTAGTGTACTGTAAATGTAAACAGTAGTAATTAAATGTAAGCAGTAGTAATAAAAGTAAACAGTATTAATAAATGTAAACAGAGAATGTAAACAGTATTATGACTATAGGCAGTGATGTAATACAAACATTAGTGCAAGTATGAGAAGTAGTGCAAACTGTATGAGCACATGACCGAGAGTTTAGTGAATAACCCGTTTGATGACACAGAGTCCAGTGTTAAAATCTTTGTGTTGTGTGGTAATGTGTGAGAAAGTTTTAGTGTTAAGGCAGTTCAAATGGGAGGGGGGGCAGAGCAGGCAGAGTGTTTAGCATCCTGACTGCCTGATGAACAGAGCTGTCTCTCAGTCTGCTGGTTCGAGCCTGGAGACTCCTCAGTCTCCTCCCTGATGGCAGCAGTCTAAAGCGGCTGTGTAGTGGGTGTGTGGGATCACCTGCCATGCAGTGGGCTTTCCGAGTGAGGCGTTTGCTGTGTAAGTCCTGCAGTGAGGGCAAGGAGGTGCCCACGATCTTCTCAGCTGCTCTCACAATGCGCTGGAGGCTCTTGCGGCAGGATGCAGTACATGCACCAAACCACACAGTGATGCAGCTGCACATTGCACCCACACACACAGCAAAGACAAGTACCGTATTTTCTGGTGTATAGGTCGCACCTTTTTATGTTTTTTTTCAAGGCCTGCGACCTATACAGTACTCAGATGCGACCTATATATGGCTTGTTATCACTTTCGGTGAAACAAATTTTTAAATCCAGCTCATTTCACAATTACGTTCATTTATTAAGGAAAAGTTCAGCTCAGACATATATTTGCTATAATTTTTTATCAAACAAACAATTGTTTTTAAGTGTTAATCTTCTTAAAAGCCTTGCTGTGCGCTCCTGTGGCAGACATTCATGGGTTTCTTTTTCAGAAACAGATCATGTCTATCACTGAATGTTAGGAAACGCCTTGTGTCTGTGACTTTCCTTCCCTCCATTGATTACGGTGACATTCTCTACATGAATGCTCCTACAAGCACCCTGCGGATGTTGGATGTTGTCTATCATGGTGCACTAAGATTCATAACTGGTTGTGATTATCGTACCCACCACTGCACCCTGTATTCACTGGTTAACTGGACATCATTAACCTCACGCAGACTCTTCCACTGGTACATTTTCATCTTTAAATCACTTCTTGGTCTGCTGCCCTCATACATCTCCTCCTACATGTCTTTGCGTGAGTGCAGCTACAGCGTGCGCTCTCAGGACATGATTACCTGCAGTGTTCCGTCAGTGAGGACTGAACTTGGAAAAAGGGCCTTCTCCTACTCCGCTCCTGCTTCATGGAATATCTTACAAAAAGATCTGAAGCTCTCGACCTTGACTTCTCTAAATGGTTTTCAGAATCTGTTGGAATCCTGGCAAAAACCAATGCAGATTTGTTCCTGTCTTTGATTTTATACGTCTACCTTATAATGTTTTGCTAGTTTTTTGATACTTTGTTAAAAAAAAAAAAAAACTTTCTTTTGTTTTTTTTCTCTCTTTTGTTTTCTATTGTTTATTGTTTGTTTGTTTATTGTTTATTGTTTAAGGAAATTCTACCACTGCTGTTCATTGTTCTTTAGTTTTAGCAGGTCGCTTTCGTAAATGAGCCCATGAGGTTCAAAAGATTTACCTGACTAAATAAAGGTTGAATGAATGAATTTGCAGCAGAGCTAAACGTAAGTGCGACCTATCTAGGGATTTTTCCCAATCTATTGGTGATAATTGGACAATGCGACCTATACACAGGTGCAACCTATACACCAGAAAATACTGTATGTGCTGTACACACATTCACACTGGCCCTCCTTTTAGACTAAATTAACCAATCTATCTTCATTAGGGAGATAAAATGTATTTTGTGTGGGCAGAAAACTATTCACCTCTAGGCACAAAAAGCATTATAATTAATTATATTTTTGTTTTGTTTTGTTTTTGCACAGTACACCCCATTTCATCCCCAACTGACAATTTACAATTTAATTTTAAAACACTACAGGTTACACAGCTGGGAGGGGATTATCTTGTTGTTCTGACCAGCATGGCCACGTTTTTACTCATCTTTCTTTGAAATACACCTCTGTCCTTTTTCTCTGATCAGATTCTTTGATCTTAATGATTACCTGGTCTCACTTTAACCAGCATCAAACCAAAGTGCAGGAGAAGAGATTGAACCTTAATAAAATTTCCATGGTAACAGATTTTCAATCACACCTCAATCACATGAAGCTAGGAATTCATACAGACTAAGCTGATTATAGTGTAGTTTTCACTTTGATCATGATCCCACTGATCTTTCAATCAACACAAAAAAGATTTTATATCAGCTAGTGACTGCCTCTTCCATGGAGCTTGACCAATTGTCGTAAGTTTCTTATATTAATTCAGTTATTGAGACTACAATCCTCTTAGTAGTTAAAATGCAAAAGCATGCTGAAAATGTCTTGGAGTTGTGGTTTATTAATGTATGGTTGTTGTGTATTTTATGGCATAAAAACTGGCAAAAAAGGATCTTGCCTTGCACTGGTGTGACTCATGGCTGGACCACGAGAACAAAGTTCTTTGTTTACAGTGCTTTGGAAATGAGCCTTTCAGTGCAGTTCTTCTAATACACAATAGGCATCACTACTGAACAAATACAGCTATGTAACAGAAATGTAACGAAGTGGAGTACATTCTACATCTCAAAAAGAAAGGACAGCATGTTCTTATCTAAACAACTTTTAATGTTTAATATCTGCAGTGACTGCACCATCTTGACTTTTATTCAGTTGTATGGATGTCTGTGCTGTACAATGAAACTACGAAACACTTTTCTGAAGGACAAAGACTTGTGTCATAGTGTTAGATGATAAGATAAAGTCAGAAATAAAATGACAAAGAACATGTAAGGTAAAATATTAGAAAATATTTTTTTAATGTCCCATCTCAGTAAAGCCTGGACTCCCCTCTGGCTATAAGCTTCATTGGATCATTTTTCTTCTTGTTAGCCATTGTACCACCTTACCTATGGTAGGTTGGAGTTATTTATAAAAATACTGGACCTATGATAGGACACAGAGGACATATCATGTGACTTACGGTACTTCCTTTTCAAGCAGACAGGTTTCACAAATTCAGATCTGAAGTTGTCAAACAGTGAAACTGACTTTTTCTGGAACTCTTCTGAAGATAAATTGCATTCATGTTTGTACAATAAAATGAACCCACTGTTTAAATATTTTTTGTTCTGCTGACATCAGTTTGAAGCTCTAAATCAGCTTTGTTGTTAATAATGACCATGCCAAGCTGACAGCAGGAAGTGAAATAATAGAAGTTGTCTCAAAGGGAGGTCCATGCTGATTTGTGTGTATTACAGAAGCTCACAATGTATTTATCTCGTCATTTAATGGACAAACCACAGAGTTAACACTGTATAATTGTTTCAAGTCTTTTAACATCAAATTTCTAGATAACTAGCAAAACACCAGGCATGTCAAAGAAATATACATTTTTGCTATTGTAATAAAATAGATAAATAGATAAGTTTGCTGACTTATCTATATTTTAGATGATAGATTTGAGTAGAGTTTAGACTGACACAAACTTACCATCAATTCACGGGTTCTAACTTTTTCAGATTAATACTGTATCAATAAATCTGTGACTCAGTGAATGTAATTGACAGGAAACGTTAACTCATGTTGGTCTACCAGGGATAGACCATTTAATTAACCAATCATCAAATTACAATCAAAACATATTTACATAGATTGATCGATCAAAACTTATAACTAACTTTTCAGCAGATTAAAACATAAGAACAACAGAACACAAGTTAATGGGTCTTATATTAACTTATTTCTGCAGCACAAACTTACAGTTTTACTTTTAGAAATAAAAATAAGGATAAAGTTTAGTAGGAAGAAAATGGAGGTTGAAAAGAGTTAGAGTGGTGTGTTTTAACCAGGAAACGGCACATCCTCCGGTCCGGTGTTGGCTAGACTCCGTACCACGATGAACAACGACTTTTACCTTTGCGAAGATTTCTTGTCTCAACTCCGGTAAACTAGTCCAGCCTTACGTGCATATCCTGCTACGGTTTTACAGGCGACCAGTTGTCCATCTTGCAGTGGTTCCAATGAGATCCGCGTCAACCTCACGGAGTGATGGCTCAGGTCCTGGTTGGCTTTTCAGAATAAAAGTGTTCATGGATGAGAACACCTTGTATTCTGAGCTTAGAAGCTTAAAATCGGTTCCACAGCGAGTTTGCTGTTAAACCTTGCTGAAGACGCGGGCCCTTGACTCATGGCCGGACTTATCAGCTTCAAACAGAGAAAGTTCATAGTTGACTCACTCCAGCTCCATTTTGCTCTGATTTCACTCTGACGAGCCTACAGGAAGTGTTCCTTAAGGAGGGAGTATGACCAGCAGTTACGTTCAGCTCGCTCATTGGTTTGTTTCACCAAATGAGAAAGGGGGAACGTGTGAAAATCACTCAGGATAGGAGAGAAAAATAGTACGTCAGAAGACGCAGGTGTGAACAAAACAGGGAATCTGTTTTGAGAACAGATGAGATTTGTTTTCAGAGAAAGGAGACAGAATGACGTTTAGTCTACGACTTTTCCCTCTGTCCTTAAACATTGCAAACAAATACGAACGGATTGTTCATCAACTTTAGACATAGTTCTTCATCATAGAGCATACATTTTAAAACAAAGTCTGGAAGATCATTCTGACATGTTCTCACTTTGGCATATTTAAAATACACCAGCTTAGTAAAATCATACACATATTAGGAATATACTGTTCATATGCATAACAGGTGATGCTTTGATTCCTCATATGAAGAAGTGACTGATATTCTAACAGCAGTGGTGGGCATAGACCGCTAGAGGGCGCTAATCTGCTTACAGTGGACCTAAATTATTTGTCAGCGTTTTTGTGGTTTGACTAACTTTTATAATTCATTAGCGGATTTGTGCTATTTTTATTTAAAATGCAGTACCGCTAATAACTAATTATCTATCAGTAAAAACGAATTATTTACAGGCTCTTATGCTGGCTCCGTAACTGCTTGTTTCACCTTTTTCCCCCTTGCTCCCTCACCGTAAAGAGCAGAGAGGAGGGAGGGTTGGAGGGGGAGGGAGCAGAGCGGAGAACAGACTCGGATCTACCATGTAGGCAAATGATGCCGTTGCCTGGGGCTCCCAAATCAGCAAGGGCTCCGGCCCCGCCCCGGCCAGTCACCTACATCACTAACATTGCTGCTGCTTGTTAATGTACATTTAACATAAAAATAATTATAGCTACGATGAAAACGAATCATTAAAAACGCAATACAAAAACCGGTCGATTTCTGTATCCCCCTACTAAAAAATGGACTATTCCATCTTGACATCTTCCGGGTCAGAGGTGAACTGGATGCTAACGATTATGGCTAGCTGGTTGCGCTGGGTCTTTTCATAAATCCGCAGAGAACCCCGCTGTTTCAAGCCAAATTAACCCGGCCGGAGGATTTTATTGTGTGTTCTGTGTCCACCACGCGACGGTGAGTCGTTAGTTTTATGTATTTGGGTTGCTTTTTATGTATAAATGCGGTGGCGAGACGCCCGTGTATTTGAGATTTAAAAGTGGTGTTAGGGATTAAAGATCATTCTCTTTTTTGTTAATTTCGTGGCCGAATAGAATATATGTACGTAAAGTATTAAATAAATCCTTTGATTTTTGTAATTTCATCCTTTTAGGATCATTTTAGTTACTTTTCAGTTGGCAATGTAGTGCAAATATTGCATAACCTGCTGGCTGGCAAATGTTGAATATAAATAGCGGTTTAAATTAGCTTCCCCTAATTTTCATAAGACATTTGTGCTTTTGAAATTGTGGACCTAAAAAAATTAACAAGCGTTTTAGAAATTGTGGAACTAATTTTTTGATTAGCGTTGCCCACCACTGTCTAACAGCATAAACCACGATCAATACAGTGTATTGAAGTTATTGTTTTGATTAATTCTGAATTAACACAAATTAATGAAAGTCTCTTTTGATTTGTGTCTCTTAATTCCAAATAAATGTAACAAAATAGTGTCCACTTGTCTCCTTGAGAGCTTCAAGAAAAGTGTAACACTAAGAGTTTTAGAGAGATGTGAAAAGGTGTAAAACCAAAAAATCAGAGATAAGGTGTTCACTACACTATTCAACAAAGTAATCAAATTTTTTTTACACAAAATTTATTCATATTTAATTTTCTCACATTTTAACACAACAAAGATGTTTTCCCTGTTTCCTGTCTTTATGCTACACTAAAGCTAATTTACTGGTTGCTGGTTTTAGTCAATCAAACATCAAAGCAACACAGCCAGGTACTTTGCCTTGTATGTTGGCCTCTAAATGAACAAGCTGTACAATGATAATAATAATAATAATATTCATTTTATTTAAAAGCGCCTTTCAGGACACCCAAGGACACTTAACAACCCAATACAGTTCAAACATTATCAGTGACAAATTGAAATATAAAATACATAAAGATTATAAAATGCAAAATAATAAAAATACATTTAGTAAAGTTAATGATAAGCTAGTCTAAAGAGATGTGTTTTCAGGGCTGTCTTGAACAGAGAAAGGGAGGTGGTGTTTCGAAGGTCTGGCGGTAGAGCGTTCCAGAGGTGAGGGGCAGAGCAGGTGAAGGCCCTGCTCCCCATGGTGGAGAGGTGGGCAGAGGGTACATGGAGATGTAGCGAAGAGGAGGATCTGAGAGAGCGTGATGGGATGGAGATTTGTAGGAGGTCAGATAGATAAGGAGGGGCAAGGTTGTGGATAGCTTTGAACGTGAGAAGTAGAATTTTGAAGATGATGCGTGATTTAACCGGGAGCCAGTGGAGCTGCTGCAGGACAGGAGTGATGTGGTTATAGTAGGAGGTTTGAGTGATGACACGGGCAGCTGAGTTCTGGACCATCTGTAACTTGTGGAGAGATTTGTTGGGGAGGCCGTAGAGAAGGGAGTTGCAGTAATCGATACGGGAAGTCACAAGACTGTGCACCAGGATGGCTGTGGAGCGGGGTGTGAGAGAAGGACGGAGACGGTTAATATTACGGAGGTGGAAATAGGCAGACCGAGTAATATTGTTGATGTGTGAAGTGAAGGAGAGAGTGGTGTCGAGGATGACACCGAGACTCTTGACCTGAGGGGAGGGATAGCAGAGAGTTGTTAAGGGGGACGAGAAGATGTTCTGATTTTGAAATAGAGTTTTTGGTACCAACAAGAATGATTTCTGTTTTGTTACTGTTTAGTTGAAGGAAATTGTTAGAAAACCAGTGATTTAGCTCACTGAGACAGACGGTAAGGATGGAGGGTGGGTGGGTGGAGTTAGGTTTTGATGACAAGTAGAGCTGTGTGTCATCAGCATAACAGTGGAAATGGACGCCGTATTTGCGGAAGATGTGACCTAGAGGAAGGAGGTAAATGATGAAGGGGAGGGGTCCGAGGACAGAGCCTTGAGGGACACCCATGGAGACAGGGGAAGATTGGGAACGGAAGGATTTAAGCTGAATGAATTGAGTGCAGTCAGAGAGATAGGAGTTGAACCAGTCTAACGGAGTACCTGAGATGCCAATGGAGGTTAGTCTGTTGAGGAGGATAGAATGACAGATGGTGTCAAAGGCCAAACTTAGATCAAGAAGAATGAGGATGGACAGAAGACCAGAGTGTCACGATCTGGTGCGGTGTTGGATGAACCCGGAGATACAGACAGGCAGAACACTCGGAGGCACGAGTTGAATCAATAAATCATTTAATATGTGTGAACACAAAATAACTAAGACAGGGCAGTACTCACGAATCCTAGAACTTGTAGGCTGTGGCACAAGCACGGACACGACACACCAGGTAGATCGACGAATGACCCCACACACAAACCCACACCCACTAAGACAGGGCAGTACTCACGAATCCTAGAACTTGTAGGCTGTGGCACAAGCACGGACACGACACACCAGGTAGATCGACGAATGACCCCACACACAAACCCACACCCACATAAACTAATATATGCACTGTCATTACCAAAAACCCAAAACACCTGAGAATACAGCAGTCCAGTAATCACCCAAAACCCAAAACACCTGAGGAACGGCCCACCATCCTGACACAGAGTCAGCAGCAAGAAGAAGGTCGTTAGTAATTTTTACTAGAGCTGTTTCGGTGCTATGGTGGGGGCGAAATCCAGATTGAAACTCTTCATAAATGTTGTTGTTGGACAGGTGAGAGTGAAGTTGACTAGCAACAGTTTTTTCAAGAATCTTGGAGATGAAGGGCAGATTGGAGATCGGACGAAGATTATTGAAGTTGGTGAAGTCAAGACCTGGTTTCTTGATGATGGGGGTGATGGCAGCAGATTTGAAGGCTGTGGGAACAATGCCAGAGGTTAGGGAGGAGTGGATGATATTAGTGATGATAGGGAGCAGAGACGGGAGACAGGATTTAACAAGAACTGTGGGAAATGGGTCAAGTTGACAGGATGAGGACTTGGACTTGCTGATAATGTCAGCAATGTCATCAGCAGAGGGGAGGGAGAAGACAGAGAAAGGGAGGGAGGGGGGGAGTTCAACATGGATGCTGGGGGCAGTATTTGGACCAAGGTGTTTATGAATTGAAATAATCTTTTCATTGAAATATGACATCAGGGAGTTGCAAAATTCTGTGGAAACCATGTGAGAGGGTAGAGAGTTAGGAGATGAGACAGAACGGTGAAGGAGAGAGAACAATGGCCCTCATGCACGAACATGTTCGTATTTTTATCCTAAATTTCTCCTACTTTTGTTCGTACGAAGCGTTCGTACGAACATGCCACGTCAGATTCAACAAACTCTTCTATCCTCAGGAAAAGTGTGTAAATGGCTGCGAAATATGATGAATCCCACCTGTTCTATTCACCTGCGCGTGCACGCGGAGAGGTTATTTACATAATTCCCACCCCTCAAAACACCATATAAGGCTACGTTTCCTGCCTCAGAGGCAAAACGTGTTCGTTCATAAAATGACAGCGAAAAGTAAAAAGAAGAACTCTACCGGTGCGGAGATTGAAGTTCTGCTCTCTGAGGTCAAGAAAAGAAAATCTGTCCTTATTAGCAGCGTCACTCATGGGAGTAAATGACCAACTAAAGCCAAAGAATGTTTGTTTATAAGAAATGTGGACCTTAAAATATACACGCGTCCTGGTGGCCCACTGGGTAAAGCATTGCACCGCTTATCGAGACCTCGTGGGTTCGATTCCCACGAGGTATGACTTTTTTTTTTCCTTCTTTCTTTAGATTATTTATTCATTCCAGATTAAAAAGACTTTATGCTTCATTTCTTGTTGTATTGTAAATAGTTTTCTTGTGTTGTTTAAATCTGGAATAAATTAAAAGGAGGAAAAAAAACGTTGTCCCATGTGGGACTCAAACCCATAAGTTTCGGAACCGCAAGGCAACGCTCTACTCATTGAGCTATCTGACAGCTATGACTGTGACAGGAGGAGGTCAACCTAAAATCTGCGTTACTGAAGTCTGCGTAACCGAGACAAATTAAACTTAAATTAATTCATAATTTAAGTTGGTTTCAGTTTGAGATCTTCATATTGATATTGTAGTGTTAGAAAACGGCATTGATAACAAATTGATTTTAATTTAAATACTTTAATCCGTTAGTCATTATTACATTTAAAATTATAATTCGACTTCAAACAGAACCTATTGTCAAAAACAATTGTGGTGCGTGACTTTTTTAAACTCTAAATATTTTCTAAATAACGAAATATGAAGTTATTAGTGGAGAAATTCCGTCTGGATGACAGCAGACTGACGCTCCTAAAATATACGACAGGTCCGGACCACTCGTAAATTTTGTTCGTATCTGAAAAAAATCGTAGGATACGAAAACATTGTTGAATGCCACAAATGATCCTAAATCACTCGTACGCACAGTTTAAGAACAAATCTGTGCGTACGAACGGTTCGTGCATGAGGCCCAATGTCTTTGAATTACCAACATTGGAACTGATGATGTCAGAGAAGTAGCTGGATTTGGCTTGAGAAATACTGTTCTTGTAATGGATGAGGTGGTTTGCATAAAGTTCCTTGTGAATTGTGAGACCGGATTTTTTATAAAGACGCTCTAGCCGCCGACCTTTGGTTTTCAGGGAGCGGAGTTCTGGAGTGAACCAGGGTGCAGAGTTGGAGAAGGAAACAGTCCGGGTTTTCAGAGGAGCAACAGAGTTAAGGATGTTGGTTAGGCTGGTGTTGTATAATGTGACAAGATCATCTGGGTTCGAGGAGTTGAAAGTGGAGAGGGTATTATTAATATGAGATAAAAGAGTGTCATGGTTGATATTCTTGATATTACGGAAGGAAAGAGTGCGTTGAGGTTTATCTGAGGAAAATTTAAGATTAACATTGAATGAAATCATCAGGTGATCAGTAAATTGAAGTTCATCAGAGGAACAGTTAAGAGGAGAAAGTCCGGAGCAACAGAGAAAGTCCAGGGTGTGGCCCATCTTGTGTGTTGGAAAGTTGATGAATTGTTGAAAGCCACAGCTGTCCAAGCACGATGTGAAGTCTCTGGAGAGGGAATTGTTTTCTTCATCCAAATTAATGTTGAAATCGCCCAGCAGGATGACATTGAGTGAAAGAGCAGTTAAATGACCCATTAGTCCAACAAAGTCATTCATGAATGAGCTGTTCACCTTTGGAGTGCGGTAGATTGTAGCCACAACAGTTGGAATGGGGCCAGCTAGGAGGCACACAGTGTGCTCAAAGGAGGAAGGGGGGGGGGTGAACCGGAGTGACCCTCCAGTTCTCGCGGTGAATTATCGCGAGACCTCCGCCT